>CM034151.1:314953186-315179977 GCA_019776745.2 Taxus chinensis | reverse complement strand
AATAAGGGATAAAATATTTGGAATAATACCTCACAAAATCGCAACAGTAAAACTTAGTATGCAAAAAATATTACAAGAAAAAAAAGTGAATAAAAGTGCAGCATAATAAAAGAAAACACAAAATATAGTATTTTTTAAGTGGTTCAAACCAATTTGGGGGGGGCTAACTCCACCAAGAATCACTTGCTCAAATTTTATTCAAGCCACCACTCCTTATACATACACAATTGGTTTGGAGCTATGCTCACAAACTCTCAGAATTCCTAACTGAATTCAGACACTCTTCGATGTTACATCAACACCCTACCATAATTGCATAAACACATAAGTGATAACATTGCCTTTAGCATTTTACAAATTTGGATATCAAAACCATGGAAAAAAACCATCCCATAAACCTATGGGTCAAAAACCCCTCCCATATGAGAAAATCATGTTTCTCAGTATATCAGGCAGGTTTTTCAAGGCCAAAAAACATTCTCGGGGGTTGTGCCCTTAAACCGTAGCGAGACAAATGCGGAAAGTGTACAGTACTCTTAGTGTATAGTCTTCAACATTTTCACATGTGAAAATGTGCTCCACAACCTAATAAAGATCTTAAAATTTAGAGTTATTAGAAGCTTGGAAATAATTGTTTCTTTTCTAGATATTTATTCAAGGAAATCGTTTTGGTATGCATTTTCATAAATTAGTAAAAGGTTGTACATAAAAGTTAGTAGTATCAGAGTAACAGTTGTGTGTATCCTCTTGAGAAGGAGGAAAAATATGGTCATAATAACATGACAAAAAAGGATGATATTAATGCAAGTTTTTCCATGATATGGGTCTTTACAAATTTTTCAAAATTATTGAAAGATTCAATGACAACATATGCATGAATGATCTCTAATTCATATTTGTAAGGAAAAAACTTAGATAGATCTCAATATCAGCAATAATATAGCACTAAAAACATCTATATAGAGAGAAATTATAATAATATGCAAGTAGAATGACATAGGAACTTTAAGGAGGTAGCCTCAAAACCATACAATAAAACTCAGGTGATCAATTTGATGATCATCTACTACTTAATAACTCCTATATATTCCCTACTATGTTATTTAAATCACTAAGGACAACTTACTAAGCATATAAATCATAAATATATATGATATGACATTTAGGAGATAATTTTTATCCCCATATCAGTCTATAGATTCTCGATATATACCTAGGATAAATGTGTCATGTCCCTTCCCTTTAAAGAAACATTATCCCCAATGTTGACCATTTCAAGAGGATTCTTCAAACAAGTATAGTCCTCACTATTAATGATCTCTAGATGTTAGTACTGTAGACACCAAAAATCCGCCCATGTATTTTTAGTACTAAAATGTTACTAATTATCATCTTTCCCATCATTTTTTTATATTTAGTGATTTCCCACTAATTAGCTAACATCCCCCTTCATTTCGGTCAATTAACGACACTTCTTATTACTATCCTTTCCCCATTCGGATTTCTAATTAATGACATTCGTTAGTGTTTATAATCAGCCTCTAATCAAATCATTAAACTATCATTAGTTAATTAAGACTTTTTAACCTTGTATTTAATTAATAAACCTTTTTATCAATTAAATTCTCTAAACTTGCTCTAAATCACCTTCAAATAAATTTTATAAGCTTATCATATCCTATTAATTAATCCTAGTTTATTAATTAAACTGTCCAACTCCATGAGTTTACTAATTACTAATTAAATCCTCTAATCATGTTTTATCCCCTTCTAATTCGCGTTATCTTTTTATTCCAACATTTCTCTAGTTCTAGCTTCTCCCAAATTGGAAAGCTAGATAAATAACCTTTTACAAAACATTTTTATGGTCCTTTGATTTAAAGTTTTCCATTTCTATCTAGTTGGGTTAATTGTTGTGTATGCTCTTCTCTTGCATCTTGTGACGGTCTTGAGAATCAAAAAAACCTTTAATCATCTTTAAAAATGTTGTAAGTTTCTTGGAAAACTACTAACCTATTGATTGTAGGACCTAAAACACATGTCAAATAATTGGGATCTAAACAAATTCTAACTACAGTGTGTTGTAGGTTGTCAATGGTGTATTAAATCACATTCTTAAGTCAATATTAAAAAACACACCATGTATTCAAAACATTTTTCAGGTTCGGATAAGGGTTAAAAATTGTTTTCTTTGAACTATGGGAACTATCTTGGAAAAACCCATAAAACTCATTATGAGGATTATCACAGGAACCCCAAAGTAGTTCACAGCTTGAGGGAACTGGTGGATGAAATGAAAGTGTCGCAACTACTACTTTGACTAAAAATAAACATAGGAAATGCTTCAAGTTACCCATTGAGGCTCTATCATTTAATTTGACTGGGGTATTGTTCCTTTGTCGGGATTAATTCTATAAAAGCATACCTATCTTAGGTAAGTATTAGTGAATGTTGAGAACAAAAGCCATAGGTACTCATTTGGCATTGGGACTAATTTTTCCTTATCGAATCATGTTCTAAAGAACCTTCACAAATCAACAATTTTCTTAGAGTCAAAACCTTGTTATTTGAACAAGGGGAGAATCCATTAAAGTTGGCGCCACATGACATTCATACATAAACTTTCTACACAAAATTTTGACCTAGTTTCTACCTTATTGTAAAACAAGGTGAAACTCTGCCAAGGTTGTGCTACGTATGTTTCATCACCACTTTTTTATCTCCTTTGTTCTCTTGTTGAATTTTTTAGGGTCAAAAGAGAGCATACATACGTAGTGCTGCCAAAAATAATCATTTCCAGCACTTTTGTATTCACTTACAAAGCCATGTTGCAGTAGGAATGTTAAGTGTTGAAAGTGTGTTGGTACATCTTCATGTTTGGTAGGGCTTATCTTGATACCCACGTCAAGATTATCTCATTGTAGCTAGGTTATCTCATCATTGATTACCTCTTGAGTTGTTACATTTCTCGCATCATATCAATACATTTTTTATACTTACATTTTGTTTCTATAAAACTTGATTTTAGTTTCTAAATTTTATTGTTACGCTACTCACATAATATCAACTTCTTTTTATACCTAGACCTTGTTTTTGTTCAAACATTGTCTTGAGTTTTGGAAGGTGTTGACATTACGTCATTCACATTGTATCAATACCATTTAGATATTAATATCTTTCTTCTACTAAAAACCTTGACTAACATATCCAAGTTGTATTGTTGCATTGCTCACATCTCTAGCCTCCATTTTCAAAACTTTACTTTGTTTACATTTAAAATTGTTTGAGTATACCTTGAATAGAAATCACTTCAACACCATTTTAATACTTAAGTCTTGTTTATTCCAACTTGATTTGAAGATGGACTTGGTGTTGTCATCATTTTAAACATGATAACTAAAAATATAGATAGATATTTTGTTATGAGTTAATCTAAATTACAAACAAGAATGTAATATTTAAAATGTTGATGATGAAAACTAGATATTTACTTATTCGTTGTAAAATATTGAAAGTAATGAAAAATAAGAGGGATATGGTACTAACCTGAATTTGACTTACCTCGTTCTATGTTGGACTGAAGTAGGTTGATGTGTAGACTAGGAAAGCTATGACTAGATGGCCTCGGGAATGGAAAAATTTGAGTATATGATTGGATTGAGGCACCTGGAAGGATAATGGGGAACCCTGGTCTATGATTTGGGCATTGTAGTTTGTGGAAAATTTTAGGAAGGATCTGAGTTTGGCAGTATCGCAAGATCTCATAAATATATTTTTATTTATCACACATTTTTTGCAATTCCTTCACTTATGTCATTGTAAATGTGATGTGAAGATCCACCTGTAAAACCCTATTCAAAGCATAAATTTCTAAAAATAAAAATGCATATGAATATGTCAGAATGACCTTAGCTACCACAATGGTAGACTTACAACTAAGCACTATACTACATTCCAGAACCCATGTAGTTCTATGTGAGTGTGTGTAATGTTGTACCTAGGATTCCCTAGCGTGAATGACGTAGAAGTAGGAGGAAATAAATATATTTAAAAATGTAAATGGTGGATGGAATAGAAAGAATACAACCCTTTCCCCCTATGCTTGTGTGATGCATATGTAGAAGATGCCCAAATTCAGTCCCTTTCCTTATTATATATTTTCCCTTGATAGTAAGATGTCCACTCCTAATGTAGTGAGTATGTTATTTTTATATAGGGATATCTTGTTCAAATTTTGACACTGATGACCCAAAACGCTAACTACAGCCTAGGGAAATGCATCGGGTAACAACTAAGACCGACCTCAAAAAAACAAATTAGGACCAAAAATTATGAAAACAAAGGTTCCTAAAATCACAGACTGGGGCACCCCAATGCTACCCATAGGCACCCCCAATGTAGGAATAGAGATGACAATCACATAAATTTATGACACCTAAGACTCCCTAAAAGATACCCAAAACTATATAGAAAATTAACGATTGTACTATAAAAATAACAATGAACAGTAACTAACTGACAACAAGACTAAAGGATGGGTCATTCGTGAATAATTTTAGTATGCAAGATCCATATATAAAATAACATACCCAGAAGGTATAAATGTAATAGTAAGTGCATGATTTTCTGACTACATTTTCACCCAATTTATGTTGGTAAGCAGAAAGCTCGGTAACATAAAGTAGATAGAGATGTGTACCTGAGAAAAAATCATAGAACCCCATGTTATAGAAGAATGTGCAAATGTGTAGTAGAAATGTGCCGATAGAACTATAAAAGCGTGTCGAACCATGGATCAGTAGATTGATCCATGTAAGGTAACAAAAAAGCATAAAATGTCATAATGACATATGTTAATTAAAAGTGATGATTAAGGTGTACAATGGTTTCAAACGTGGTTTAATGATGAATAGGTGGGTAAGGATTGATCAGTTCCCAACCTGAATGCTCATATAGGAATGAATAATTAGTGGATTCGGGCATCCTTCCACCATAGGAAGAGTGTAGGGAGAAAAGTGTGTTATTCTCCAGTAATTAACTTCATCCTCAAGATATAGCCGCTATAGATGGAATCAAATCAATTTTTTTGTTTTTTGGATCCAAATGATTTCAATTAAATAGATGACCCATATAGGAGTGATAGAGGAAAGAAATTCTTTCTCCCACTCCACGGGTGTCGCCGCAATGAGAAAGCTTCCAACTTGGGTCATCTAGAAGTAAACACGATATGAATGTGATGGCTTCCAAGTTAGTTCATCTAGAAGAAAACATGATATAAAAGAGGTGGCTCCCAAGTTAGGTCACCTAGAAGAAAGCGTAACATATAGAATAAATTCCCAAGTTATGTTATCTTGGAAAGAGTGGTGAATGTAACTCCCAAGTTAGGTCATCTAGTAGACCACTTATATATTTGAACAATGTGATTTTTAATCTGAACGCATTGATTTTGATTGATTGATTAATTGTTTAGATTGGTTACTCATGGAGAGATTTTACACTATTTTCCCCCATGTTAGGTCATTAGGGGGATTCGATAGAAAATGATGAATGATTGTATTATAAAAAAAAAAATCTTGTTGCCCCCAAGTTAGGTCGTTAGGGGGAATCAATAGAAATTGGTGTGATCATATTTGGAATATTTTTAAATGTTTTTTGCCCCCATATTAGGTCATTACGGGGAATTAATGATGGAATATTGTGAAATGTATCAAGTAAGTGTCAGATTCACAATCGTTTGGACACATGGTGTTGTGAGGGGGATTATAGGAGGACCCCTAATAATATGCCCCCCTTTCAGTGAAAAGGGGAGTGATGAAAAGAATGGATATCAAGCCAAAATTAATGACAAGAGATGCAAACGTGTATAATATAGTGATAGGAGACACTCTAAAAAGAATGTTGTAAACGAGGTGTAAATTAGAGTAAAACACTCAAGATATGAGAAAAATAGTTTAGCATGTATTAGTTGTGAAAATAAGCATGAAATAAGGACTATAGTAGGGATAGTGATGAAAAGTCACTATAAATAACAAAGTGCAAAAGTGTTTAGTTACCTCATTTGTCTTTTACGTGAGTGTGAGAGTGTGCAGAGAGTGGGTGAAGATGTCTCAAGTGAGAGCATTATGTCTTACTTGGTTTGAGAGAGTGACGATTGTTGTAGCATTGCGTACGACCGTGGAGTTGGTTTGTGCATTAATTTTCACAAAATTGTATGGCATAATAGGGGTTTTAGTTGGATTTTTGAAATTTTGAGAATTTTGATTTTCTTGGCATTTTTGACCTAGATGAAAGCACTGAGGGCTCTAGTGACCTCTGGGACTGAAGCACCTAGAACCGGGTGCTAGTGTCCTGCTCTGGGGTGCCCCAGTCCTGTATCTGGGCATCCTGGTCTAGAATTTATGTTTTTAGTAGATAATGGTAAAAAACTTGTTTCTAGTATGTTGAATAAGTGTGTTTGGTTGTGTAATGTGTTATATTGTTGTGTTTGTTTTCATTTGGTGGTGTGTAAAGGGATATCCATTCACAGGAGTTTCATGGTGGACATCATTTGAGAACATTGCTTGGATTGGGCTTGTCAGATGATGAGTGGGATGTGATGGACCATGTCAGCCTGTGACATATAACACAAATGGGGGATGTTCCCCATAATATGCCCATGTTTACTACATTTTCTGAGAGATGGTGTGTAGACACATGCACATTTTGGTTTCCTACAGGGGAGATTATATCACATATTGTGATTATCGATTATCAGGGAGAGGGTATGAGTCATGGTAGTGGAGGATATGGAGCGATAGATGCACTTGGCGAGGTGATATTTTGTGAGGAATCAAGTACCTACTGAGGCCCATATTATTTTGGATGGTATATTGCAGTCGAGGGTTCTGCACTTACAGAAATTTATTACAGTGGTGATTGATTCATGTATAGCCGTGGAGGGATGACGTCTCGACATCTTGTATAAGATGCATGACATATGTTAGTCGATAGAGAAGGGGGGTACGAGATACGCATGGTCATGGTGTGTGTTGGCCCATTTATACAGACACTTGTATCAATTTACGTAGGATGAGGATGGTGGAGGTATAGGAACCACCACACTGATGCATGTGTGGGCATATGAGCACATAGTTGTATTGAGACCGGTTACAGAGCCACAAGGAGAGTGGGCACATCTCGAGATATATGTGCGATGTTGGGTGGACATTCGTAGTAGGAAGATGGACATAAATACCTTTAGGGAACTCATAGATAGGATGGGACCTAAGTCAGTTATATGGAGGCCATATCATGATTATGGGTTATATCCTGAGGATGTGACAGAGTTACGATGTATCTAGAGGACTATGTGGCTAGAGGATGACTTCTCGGGTGTGGCAAAGCTTTTTCAGGTTGAGAGGGTGTCAAAAAAGTTTGGGATGGCTCAGGATGTGCCCCCAAAGCCATATATATGGTTGAGAGCTATCAGAGCACCTAAGAGGGATAGTCCTAGGCTAGGACCCACTGTAGAGTAGTTAATACCACTAGGCTGGATGAGGTAAATCCAGCAATAGTGGTTTTGGATGGAGATGATGAGGGGTGTACTGAGGAGTATTAGGCGTGGTGGGTAGCACATTAGTGGGTATTATTATACCTAGTATTTATAGGTTCTATGGAACTACTGCATGGAGGATGAGGGGAAAGAGGTGTCCCCGACCCTATAGCAATGGAATTGGTAGAGTGTAAGTATTTGTGTATGCTTATATGGTGTTTAACGGATTGTCTACATTGTTTTATATGTGAGCTAACATGTGGTTTTATGTTATGTTTACAGGGGATGCATATTGGTCATTGATAATAGACACATCTTTATGTACTTTGATGTAGAATGTGTTGAATGATGTGCTAGGTGGAGGGATACTAGAGTGTGTTGATGACATTGTAGGCAAGTATGCCCATATCTTTGAGGTAGTGGCCATAGTAGCGGTGACATGTACAGTTTTGCTAAGTGAGAGGGATGAGACATGTAAGGAGAATCAACGTTCCTAAGAGGTGGTAGGTGGTGTTCCCTTGGCCTAGGATTCCCTAGCGTGAATGACGTAGAAGTAGGAGGAAATAAATATATTTAAAAATGTAAATGGTGGATGAAATAGAAAGAATACAACCCTTTCCCCCTATGCTTGTGTGATGCATATGTAGAAGATGCCCAAATTCAGTCCCTTTCCTTATTAGATATTTTCCCTTGATAGTAAGATGTCCACTCCTACCGTAGTGAGTATGTTATTTTTATATAGGGATATCTTGTTCAAATTTTGACACTGATGACCCAAAACACTAACTACAGCCTAGGGAAATGCATCGGGTAACAACTAAGACCGACCTCAAAAAAACAAATTAGGACCAAAAATTATGAAAACAAAGGTTCCTAAAATCACAGACTGGGGCACCCCAATGCTACCATAGGCACCCCAATGTAGGAATAGAGATGACAATCACATAAATTATGACACCTAAGACTCCCTAAAAGATACCCAAAACTATATAGAAAATTAACGATTGTACTATAAAAATAACAATGAACAGTAACTAACTGACAACAAGACTAAAGGATGGGTCATTCGTGAATAATTTTAGTATGCAAGATCCATATATAAAATAACATACCCAGAGGTATAAATGTAATAGTAAGTGCATGATTTTGTGACTACATTTTCCCCCACTTTATGTTGGTGAGCAGAAAGCTCGGTAACATAAAGTAGATAGAGATGTGTACCTGAGAAAAAATCATAGAATCCCATGTTATAGAAGAATGCGCAAATGTGTAGTAGAAATGTGCCGATAGAACTATAAAAGCGTGTCGAACCATGGATCAGTAGATTGATCCATGTAAGGTAACAAAAAAGCATAAAATGTCATAATGACATATGTTAATTAAAAGTGATGATTAAGGTGTACAATGGTTTCAAACGTGGTTTAATGATGAATAGGTGGGTAAGGATTGATCAGTTCCCAACCTGAATGCTCATATAGGAATGAATAATTAGTGGATTTGGGCATCCTTCCACCATAGGAAGAGTGTAGGGAGAAAAGTGTGTTATTCTCCAGTATTTAACTTCATCCTCAAGATATAGCCGCTATAGATGGAATCAAATCAATTTTTTTGTTTTTTGGATCCAAATGATTTCAATTAAATAGATGACCCATATAGGAGTGATAGAGGAAAGAAACTCTTTCTCCCACTCCACGGGTGTCGCCGCAATGAGAAAGCTTCCAACTTGGGTCATCTAGAAGTAAACACGATATGAATGTGATGGCTTCCAAGTTAGTTCATCTAGAAGAAAACATGATATAAAAGAGGTGGCTCCCAAGTTAGGTCACCTAGAAGAAAGCGCAACATATAGAATAAATTCCCAAGTTATGTTATCTTGGAAAGAGTGGTGAATGTAACTCCCAAGTTAGGTCATCTAGTAGACCACTTACATATTTGAACAATATGATTTTTAATCTGAACGCATTGATTTTGACTGATTGATTAATTGTTTAGATTGGTTACTCATGGAGAGATTTTACACTATTTTCCCCCATGTTAGGTCATTAGGGGGATTCGAAAGAAAATGATGAACGATTGTATTATAAAAAAAAAATCTTGTTGCCCCCAAGTTAGGTCGTTAGGGGGAATCAATAGAAATTGGTGTGATCATATTTGGAATATTTTTAAATGTTTTTTGCCCCCATATTAGGTCATTATGGGGAATTAATGATGGAATATTGTGAAATGTATCAGTAAGTGTCAGATTCACAATGTTTGGACACATGGTGTTGTGAGGGGGATTATAGGAGGACCCCTAATAATATGCCCCCCTTTCAGTGAAAAGGGGAGTGATGAAAAGAATGGATATCAAGCCAAAATTAATGACAAGAGATGCAAACGTGTATAATATAGTGATAGGAGAAACTCTAAAAATAATGTTGTAAACGAGGTGTAAATCAGAGTAAAACACTCAAGATATGAGAAAAATAGTTTAGCATGTATTAGTTGTGAAAATAAGCATGAAATAAGGACTATAGTAGGGATAGTGATGAAAAGTCACTATAAATAACAAAGTGAAAAAGTGTTTAGTTACCTCATTTGTCTTTTACGTGAGTGTGAGAGTGTGCACAGAGTGGGTGAAGATGTCTCAAGTGAGAGCATTATGTCTTACTTGGTTTGAGAGAGTGACGATTGTTGTAGCATTGCGTACGACCATGGAGTTGGTTTGTGCATTAATTTTCACAAAATTGTATGGCATAATAGGGGTTTTAGTTGGATTTTTGAAATTTTGAGAATTTTGATTTTCTTGGCATTTTTGACCTAGATGAAAGCACTGAGGGCTCTAGTGACCTCTGGGACTAAAGCACCTAGAACCGGGTGCTAGTGTCCTGCTCTGGGGTGCCCCAGTCCTGTATCTAGGCATCCTGGTCTAGAATTTATGTTTTTAGTAGATAATGGTAAAAAACTTGTTTCTAGTATGTTGAATAAGTGTGTTTGGTTGTGTAATGTGTTATATTGTTGTGTTTGTTTTCATTTGGTGGTGTGTAAAGGGATATCCATTCACAGGAGTTTCATGGTGGACATCATTTGAGAACATTGCTTGGATTGGGCTTGTCAGATGATGAGTGGGATGTGATGGACCATGTCAGCCTGTGACATATAACACAAATGGGGGATGTTCCCCATAATATGCCCATGTTTACTACATTTTCTGAGAGATGGTGTGTAGACACATGCACATTTTGGTTTCTTACAGGGGAGATGATATCACATATTGTGATTATCGATTATCAGGGAGAGGGTATGAGTCATGGTAGTGGAGGATATGGAGCGATAGATGCACTTGGCGAGGTGATATTTTGTGAGGAATCGAGTACCTACTGAGGCCCATATTATTTTGGATGGTATATTGCAGTCGAGGGTTCTGCACTTACAGAAATTTATTACAGTGGTGATTGATTCATGTATAGCCGTGGAGGGATGACGTCTCGACATCTTGTATAACATGCATGACATATGTTAGTCGATAGAGGAGGGGGGTACGAGATATGCATGGTCATGGTGTGTGTTGGCCCATTTATACAGACACTTGTATCGATTTACGTAGGATGAGGATGGTGGAGGTATAGGAACCACCACACTGATGCATGTGTGGGCATATGAGCACATAGTTGTATTGAGACCGGTTACAGAGCCACAAGGAGAGTGGGCACATCTCGAGATATATGTGCGATGTTGGGTGGACATTCGTAGTAGGAAGATGGACATAAATACCTTTAGGGAACTCATAGATAGGATGGGACCTAAGTCAGTTATATGGAGGCCATATCGTGATTATGGGTTATATCCTAAGGATGTGATAGAGTTACGATGTATCTAGAGGACTATGTGGCTAGAGGATGACTTCTCGGGTGTGGCAGAGCTTTTTCAGGTTGAGAGGGTGTCAAAAAAGTTTGGGATGGCTCAGGATGTGCCCCCAAAGCCATATATATGGTTGAGAGCTATCAGAGCACCTAAGAGGGATAGTCCTAGGCTAGGACCCACTGTAGAGTAGTTAATACCACTAGGCTAGATGAGGTAAATCCAGCAATAGTGGTTTTGGATGGAGATGATGAGGGGTGTACTGAGGAGTATCAGGCGTGGTGGGTACCACATTAGTGGGTATTATTATACCTAGTATTTATAGGTCCTATGGAACTACTGCATGGAGGATGAGGGGAAAGAGGTGTCCCCGACCCTATAGCAATGGAATTGGTAGAGTGTAAGTATTTGTGTATGCTTATATGGTGTTTAACGGATTGTCTACATTGTTTTATATGTGTTTAGCTAACATGTGGTTTTATGTTATGTTTACAGGGGATGCATATTGGTCATTGATAATAGACACATCTTTATGTACTTTGATGTAGAATGTGTTGAATGATGTGCTAGGTGGAGGGATACTAGAGTGTGTTGATGACATTGTAGGCAAGTATGCCCATATCTTTGAGGTAGTGGCCATAGTAGCGGTGACATGTACAGTTTTGCCAAGTGAGAGGGATGAGACATGTAAGGAGAATCAACGTTCCTGAGAGGTGGTAGGTGGTGTTCCCTTGGCCTAGGATGTGTTTACACATTATGTGGACTTACAGCTTCAATTTTTGGAGCAAGCTATAGAGATTACTATGATACAGAGGAAGGTGGAGAATTTATGAGGCCATGAAATGTGTTGTCACGTTGGTGGAGAGAAATATAGTTCTATGGATCTCATAGTACGTGAGAGTGATAGTGATGCTGAGGTCTGATGGGGATTTTTATTTGGGATGTGGGGACCTTGCCGCATAGTTGTGAGAAATGTTTTTGGATGATGATTGTATTAGTGATATATGTAGTGAAACCTATTTTTGATATATGTTAAATCTATGTTGGAACATTTTTCCATTGCAATGTAATGGATGTTGCATGATTCTATGGTTATTGTTGTAGCATGTGTATTGTTTCTATGTGATGAATATATATTTCCATGATGATGTTATTAGTTTTAGAAAAAATGTGTATGGCAAATGATGATAATATATATAACAAATGTAATGTGTTTGATGAAAATTTTATTGAATAACATGTGTAGCACGTAGGTAATGTAATTATTATAGTAGAATTTACATGAAAATAGAAAAATTTATGATAGTGAGATGAATGTACCATAAAGGATGTGTGAGAATGTGATATATTTGTATTAAGATATGGTGATGAAAATAGGAGGGGGGTAAGATTAACAATTCTCCCCAGTGTTTGAGTAAATAGGCTCATGTAATTAAGACCCCTCAGTAGTCAAGTATGAGCTGCGTAAGCAAGAGTTGCTCATAGGAAAATGATTGACTACACTAGATGAAACAAAAAAACATGTGATGAAAGGTTCTTATAACTACTCCCTCAACAGTCATGTAAGAACCGTAAGAACACAAGTTCATCCTTGGGGGTAATGTGATAATAATAACCTACCAAAGACCAAGATGAAATGTGGTGGTGGAAGCATGTGGAATGGACGTTGTGTGAGTGTATAAACTAAATGGAATGTCATGCGGAGTAACCATGGGATATGCAGATGCTGATGGAAATCCATGGGACATAGTAGCATGGAGTGCTGGATAGCATGGATGAATTAGATGTGATCAATGTGATGGAAGAAATGATGGATAACATGGAGAACACACATGATACGATGATGAGTGATGAATGAACTGAGTATCTGACAGAGAATACTTAAGTGGGTTATGCCTACACTAACCGGGTAAGGGAGACAATGAGCACTCATGATAGGTGAAAGAGATGATATCGGTATCCACTAGTTTTTGTATCCTCTCATGTAGGGTGACACAATCATTATCCTGATGGCCATTGATGTGATGATAATTACAATAGTTTTGGTCACACTGACATTGTAATCAGTATGGGGGATGATTCTGGTTGTATGGTAGCCAAATCTACCTCTCATTAAGTAATATATGCAGCACATCATTTGTTCGAGCATGAGGGGAGAAATATAAAGGCTCTTGTGATGGAGGTGGAGGTAGGAACTTGTTGCGGAACTGACGAAGGATGGGTTGGTGGTGGAGGGGTAGGTTGAGTTTTTTGGGGATGTACTTTAGAAAAAGGTGGTGATTATTTAGGGTGTTTTACTAGAGGTGTGAGTGAGAGACTAGAGGATGGAATGGGTGGAGAAATATGTGTAGGAAAAATGGGGTGTGATGACAGAAGATATTTTTCTAGGTTAATAAATTTATAACATAAAAGGATGAATGACTCGCAAGTATCATATTATAGTCATTTCTTAAGTGGATAAATGAGGCTATGATGAAAAATGAATTGCTTCTCTAAGTCACTAGGTTGGAATATGAGTTGATGTACACAGGCATTGAGCTGTAATATTTAATCCTGGATAGGTTTAGAGGAGCCTTGATGTAGAGTAGGTATGTGGTCATAAGTAACTCTAGGGCAATTATTGATAATGAAATGACAAAGGAAAGTGTCCTCCATGTCATAGAAAGTGCTAATGGACCTAAAGGGTAAATGGGTGTACCACTATAGTGCCTCATCGACAAGACTATAGCGAAAGGCCTTAAGTAATAATCGAGCAATAGAGTAAGAGGCCATAAGCATACGGTAATGTAGGATATGAGCATGAGGGTCACTATTACCATCAAAACATGTGAAAGCGGGCATGGTAAAGTCTTTAGGGAAGGAAAAATTATTAATATTTTTAGGAAGGGGATTTCCATGCAAATAATTTTTGTCGATAGAGGCATAATAGGATTTACTTTCTAAAGTGATAGTATGAACCTGAGATTGGAGATGACCTACAACATGCATGAGAGAGAGAATGTTCTATGAGGGGATGGTAGGAGATGGCAACAATGTATTAAGTGGTTGAAGTTTTCCATTATGAGTGATCATAGGGATGTCAAAAGGTGATACAATTGAGTCTAATGCTAAAGGCGCATGAACAATATGTGCCAAAGGAGTTATAGTAGATGATGGTGAAGGAGCTATAGTATGACTAGTATTAACACAATCCCTAATAGGTGCAGTGATCAGGGATGGAACTTCTATAGGAGAATATGAAGTATGAGCCATAGATGATGTTGGAATAGGAGGAGAAGAAGAAACATATGGTGGTGACTAATGCACAATAGTAGATACACCCTCATGAGAAGATATAAATGGAGTGAGAGAGTCACACTCAATAGTATAGAAGGAAGGAGACTCATGATAATTGTTAGTAGGATATGGAGGTATAAGAACAATGTTGTCGCTAACAAGACTATCAATAGGATCATCAATGTAATATGAAGGAGAATGTAAGCTAGAATGAGATGTGGGAGGAGGACTATCAAAAGTAGTAGAAGACATAGGAGTAACTATAGTAGTAGGTGGAGTAGAAGAGGAGTCATGATGTATACTTGACTGCAGATCAATGCCTAATAAATAATCAATGATAGATTCATCTAAAGCATCGGGTGGCATATCAAAAGAAGGACTGTATGCAACTGGATGGAAATGTGTACAATGATTAAATGCAATAGGGTCATCAACAAGGAAACTACCTATAGGAGAATCGGTAAGACTAGTTGGCACATGTTGTTAGCCCTCCAAGAGGGCTTGTTGAGTGTCATCAGGTGTAGCCATTAGGTTACTATATAAATCTTTGAGCTTAGCTATGGTGGCCTCATCATAGATAGGATTGACACTAAAATGAGACATGATGGGGGAAAAATAAGAACTATGCTAAACTACTAAGGTATTGAAAAGGATCCAAAGGCAAAGTATTTGAAAGTGGGGTTCACCAAAATTATTAACTAAAAATATAGAGTATTTATTTTTATGATTAATCTAAATAGAAACATAATGCAATATTAAAATTTTGAAACTAGATTTTACTTTATTGTTTCAACATATTGAAGTAATGAAAATAAGAGGAATATGGTACTAACCTGAGTTTGAATTACATCATTGTGTGCTGAAATGAAGTAGGTTGATGTGCTAACTGGGCAAGATGTGACTAGATGGCCTCAAGAATGCCAAAGGTTGAGTATCTAACTAGATTGAGGTTCCTGGAAGGATACTAGGGCACCATGGGGTGCCCTAGTCTGTGATATGGTCATTATAGTCTACAGAAAATCTTAGGATCTAATTCTGATAGTGTTGCAATATCTCTGTAATATATTCATTTTTGTCACACAGTTGTCACAATTCCTTCGCTTATGTCACTATAAATGTGATGTGAAGATCCACGTCCAAAACCCTATTCAAAGCATCAAATTCTAAAAATAAAAATTCATATGAATAGGTCAGACTGACCTTAGTTGTTACAATGGTGGATTTACGAATAAGAACTACACTACATTCCAGAACCCGTGTAGTTATGTGTGTGTGTGTGTGTGTGTGTGTGTGTGTGTGTGTGTGTGTGTGTGTGTGTGTGTGTGTGTGTGTGTGTGTGTGTGCAATTTTGTGCCTAGGATTCCCTAGCACCAATAATGTAGAAGTAGGGGCAATAACTAGATGTAAAAATATAAATGGTGGATGGAATAGAAAGAATACAACCCTTTCCCCCTATGCTTGTGTGATGCAGATGTAGAAGATGCCCAAATGCAGTCCCTTGCCTTAGTAGATAGCTTCCCTTGATAGTAAGATGCTTTCCCCTAATGTAGTGAGTATGTTATGTTTATATAGGGATCTCTTGTTCAAATTTCAACACTAATGAATTGAAACACCGACTATAACCTAGGGGAATGCATCGGGTAACAACTAATACCAACCTCGAACAAAAACATTAGGACCAAAAATTACAAAAACAAGGGCGCCTAATATCACGGACTAGGGCATCTACCCTAGGCACCCAAATATAGGACTGGAGATGAAAATCACACAAATTACAACACCTGAGACTCCCTAAAATATGCCCGAAACTGTATAAACAATTGACAATTGTACCAGACAAATAACAATGATGACTAACTAACAAACAATAAGACTAAAGGATGTGTCATTAGTGAATGCTTTTATTACACAAGATCCATATATATAATAACATACTCAACGGTATAAATGTAATATTAAGTGTGTGATTTTGTGACTACAAAACAAAACCATCTTTAAGACATAAGGAGTAGATACTTTTTTTATTAGATCCTTATTTTGAACTTGTTTGACTTGTCCTTGGTACTTCTCATCATAAAGTTTCATATCCTTGGAATATTCAATTATTCTTTGATTCATTGATTCTTTGGGATTATTTTCCTTGATTATTTAACATTCATTATGACATTTGTAGTCAAATTGCTTGAGTTTACTTAGGTTCATTGTAGTACATGTACACAATTTTAAAACCTTATCAAAACATTTCTTATCAAGTAACTTTTGAGACAATCTAAATATTGGAAAAGTTTCTTTTGCAACCATTATGTTGCTAAATTTTGATCAACCATTTTGACATTTACACTTGCAACTTGTTGTCCAAACCTTGTTTGATTACCAAAATCATGTCATTAATATGATTTTTCTCCTTATATCCCCTTTGGAAAATCACATGAGCATCCCTATATTTGCAAAATGTCTAGTTGTTTTTCGTTATGCTTCCCAAATTGACATGGAACTTCCTTCCATTTGAAGAAATTAAATCATACTATCTAGGTCTAAGCATTTAAACCCAATTATGCCAACCATGAGTGACTATCACATGGTTCCTCACACTTATGATAATAGAGAACTTAGGTTTATGAATTCACATCAAAATAATCCTATCATGACTAAACCTAGATTGGTTCTTCATGCTACAGAACCCCTTCAGTTACCCCTTTCCCAACCTTCAACTGATAATCAGTGGTATGTTTCTGATGACCTTAATCCATGTTATTCTTATGATTCCCCTAATTCTCTTGATTATTCTAATCCAAATTATTATTCAGATTCCCCTCAGTCTCTCGAGCCTCATACAATTGACTTTATACTAAGGAATAACCAGTATCGTAAATGATGTTTTCCTCCTCTAAGGATTTTTGTCACCAAAAATTCTCCCCATCATTCCTCTAATTCAAATCCTGAGTCGTGGTCCTCCCTTTCTCTGCAGGCCCCCTATATGAGTCACCTCAATGATGTCTTCCTCTTTTGAAGATCCGTACGACTCCAAATTCCTCTTATCAATCATCCAAGTTGACCCCTACATCATAATCTACTGAATTTCTACATGATCCTCTTTATCTACCTTTATTATTCCATATTCTAGGAAAACCTATACCAACCAATTCAAAATCCACATCTTATTCAACTCATGAGACATGTAAATCAAAATATACATCATCTCTTGAGTCATCTTCTTCTATCAATCAAAATAAAATCCCTCTTTTTTCCTTGGGTCATTTCGATCATTCCTTATTCTATCTTCATAAATATTCTAAAAATAAATTTTTCATCCACATCAAACCATTCATAAGAAACGATGTGCTAATATATCTTTTTGAAGAACTATCTAATATATTTGTGGGAGTAATAAGATCAAACCTTCCCATTATATCTATCATAAAACATCTTCTCAATATTCAACAATTGTTGGACCCCTTTCTTCTAATCAACCTTCTATCACCGACCAACAACGACCCATACCAATTGATTTCTTTCAGAATGAATAATCCATCGAAGAATTCATGGGGCTACACAATGACATTCCTCTATAGGATCATGAGAAAGTATTATCTTTTGACCTCGATGCATTCACATATTGTGGGAAAGAAGTTGATTTATTTTTTCAAAAAAAAGAGGAAGATCATAAGATCATCAAACTGTATCCTCCTCTTATTCTTCCATTTTCACATTCCCCATTACATGGAGAAATGCTTGGGTCTATCATTGATCCCTATCCTATCTTCTCATCACCCCATCATTCTTTACATATCACATTTCCTCAATCACAATCTCACCTTGGGTCACCTCCTGTTATCCCATCATCTTCTTCTATATGTGGGCCACCTCCTAGTAGCCCTCCATCTTCTATTTGTGGGTCACCTCCATCTATCCCATTATCCTCTATTCTTGAGGCCACGTCTTAGTAGCCACTGATCTTCTATACTTGCACCACCTCATAGTAATCCTCCATCTTATATCCTAGGGACATCTTTGAGTATTCCTTCATCTTCCATCTATGGGACACCTCTTGGTAGCCCATTCTCTTCCATCCTCACACCACATCCTAGTATCCCTTCATCTTCTATCTGTGGCTCACCTCCTGATAGCCCATACTCTTCAATACTTGGATCATATCCTCTCCAACCATCGTATCATCCTTCTATCAATAATTGTGGCAAGCCTACCATCATCCCTATCATTCCTATCATCAATCCCAAACATCCACTTTCTTCTCCCACTTCTCGGGATTATAAAATCATGCATTACTTGGTATGGAAAATAAAAAATGTCTTCATCAAGCTAAGATAAAAAAAAATGGAAAGAGATATAAATCTCTAAGAAAATCCAACATTAACAAGTATAAAAATTAAACATGATTGAAGAATGCACACCAACACAACCATCAAGTATGGCACAAAGTGCATAAACCTGTGGATAGGGAACTCAAGCTCCCACATACATAATCCATGTTAAAATATAAGCCATGTCCACTTATCGAATATGATATCACCACGGTCATCAAGATTGGAGAGAATATCACTCTTGAAAAGAAAAAAATCCTAGTCTCCCTTATCAAATAAATCATAAACATCGTTGTTGAATCCTATCACACAGAGTGACATTGTTGGTCCCAGTTTCCTAAAATCTAAAAAAATTCAAAAATACAAAAAAAGGAGAAAAACATTCAAACATTACAAAAAAATAAAAGGTAAAAAGATAAAACATTGCAATCAGGTATTGCATACACATGGATGTTCTTTTTCCCTTTCTTTCCATTCCTCTGCAAGTCATCCACCATGTTCATCCCTTCAATGATATTTTAGTTAGTCTATTCACACTCATTTTGTGACATTTATCTCTATAGTATATGTTTAACCTTCGTCTTTCATCACCTTGGTAAATTAAAGATCGATTGACCTCTTAGAGATCATATCACTATCTACTTCTAATAAACTTGTTGCGAAGAAATTTTTGACGTATTTGTTAACACTAGTCAATGTCATCATCATAATCACTTCCACATCCTTCCATCAAGCCATCAGTGGTTTTTAACCCCTCATCAAAAAAATCGAGAGAGATGAAATAATTTTCAGAAAGAAAAAAATCAATCAAAACATGAAAAAGAAAAGAAAAGCAATATATAACTCTCTCTTGGGGTATTTCCAATATCTCTATTGGGGCTATAGATGCCTTGTTAGTAGTAGAGAAATGTTACAATTATAATCAAACACATCTCCATGGGGGCTATGGACACCTGGCTGGCATCGAAGCAATGTACGACTCTCCTTCTACCCTCCATACATAAATCACCTATAAAAATAAATCATTCCTACACATTGGCTAGTTTGTCTTCACTTATTTCCTATAAAATATTCATTGCAAGAGGTAATTAATTTCCACATTCACACACTAGATCTCAATGAGGCAATATGATTAGTATATTACCAAGTGATATTTGGATCTTGTTCAGACTCTTTCTTTAGTTTGTATCTTGTCTCACAATTTGTGCCTTTGGCTAATCACTTTTTCATCGCAAGTCTTCTAGCTACATTTTTCATATCCTTTCATAATATTTATTTTTCTTCATATTCTTTCAGAGCATCCATGTGTATAAGATTTCCTTTTTACCATGTTTGAGGGAATCTTTGTCCCTTGTTTCAATAAAAAATCTTCCACTTTTATCTATCATCTATTTCTTGGCCAACTTGCACTCGGGGCATGCTCGCTCCTTCCTAACACTTCATTGGTTTGAGTTCATCATCATGTTGAACATATCCATCTTTTCCTTTATCCAAATTATCTTATTCTTGTATATAGATGTAGGATTTTCCCTTGTAAATTATCACCTCTCGCTAGGGACATCCTTGAAACTTCGTTTTCCTGTACATAGCTTAAGGAAACTTTCAAAAAAACCCTAAAAATTCACAAAATCGTAGAAAATCCAATAACATTGGTAAAACATTCAAAAATCCAAAAACGTTGTAAAAACATTCAAAAATCCAAAAAAAATGGTAAAAATTCAACAAATCCAAAAAATTGGTAAAAATTAACAAACATCCAAAAAAAATAACAATTGGTAACACAACATCCTACCATTTGAATCATTCATAAGACATAACATCCTCAAACATTGAAAATCATCTTATAAAACATATTTCTTTGGTTCTATCATGTTCTTGTGCGTGACATGCAGATCATTTTGATATACCCTCCATTAACAAAAGTTAGTTTTCTTGTTATGTATGTATTCCCTTGCACAAGAAGTTACTTAGGGAAGTTTAATAGTGAATGATTACTTTTTTGTGGGACATCTATGTCCTTCATTTATTCACCTTGCATGTGTCCTTGCTTGGGTGTGCCATTTTTATCCCTTTTCATATAACTCGAACAAGTGGAATCTAAAGTTAAATAATAATAAAATTGGTACAACTATCTTAAACGTTGTTTATTTTAGTACGTTTGTTTGTGTTTGGTTCTTTTTTATCTTCTTATTTTTGTCTTGTACTACTATACGTTATGTATATTTCTTTGATTTAGTCCTCATAACAAATAAAATTTTTTTCCTAGATAGTTCATCGATTACATTTGAAATGATGATAACAAGTGGCTATTGAGCCAGCTGGGTTAAAATTTGTCTCCATTTTCTTCATCTCCACTGTTCTTCCTCACCATTTTCTTCTATCACAATTCTTCTTCAACAACACCTAGGAAAATAAAGATTATATTTATCCCCCCTCCCCCCTTATTTCTTCTATCTTTTGAAACACCGTCTTTTCTTTCCCAATCACTCATATTGCACACTCCCCTACTAGGCTTGTGTCGACTCTTCTTTATCCTTCTTTTTTTTCGATTGTCAATCAATCTCTTCAATTGCCCCATTGACACTCGAGGGGTCATCCTTTATTCTACTAATTTTTTTTCCATTTCTTCAAAATTTAATTGTTTGTACTTTTCTACTATATTTGAAGTGGTGTCATTTATGCCACCCCAAAGAGGGGCAAATGTAGAACCTAAAATCCTTCTACACATTTTTAATACTAAAATTGTACTAATTATCATCTTTCTTGACATTTTCGTTATAATTAGTGATTTCCCACTAATTATCTAATATTCCCCTTAATTTCGGTTAATTAACAACACTTTGTTAATTAATTAGTCTTTCCCCATTTTGGATGCCAATTAACGACACTTCATAAGTTATAATCCTCCTCTAATCAATCGATTAGCTATCATTAGTTAATTAATCCTTTTTAACATTGTATTTAATTAATAAACCTTCTTATTAATTAAATCCCCCTTTTTAAATCCTCTAAATTCTACTAAATCACCTTCAAATAGCTTTTATAAGATTATCCTAGCCTATTAATTAATCACAATTGATTAATTAAAATATCTCCAACTCCCATGAGTTGCTAGTTACTAATTAATCCCTCTAATCATGATTATCCCTTATAATTGTAATTTATCTTTTATCCCACATTCTCTAGGTTTCTATCTTCTCCTAAATTAGAAAGCTATGTAAAGAACCAACCAACTACCTTCCTTCACACTTTACATCACACTTTTTCTAGTGAAATTATAGGCATATGATGAAGGCATTCTCCACCATTGAAGAATTTTATTGATCTTGCATCCATTTATCCTTTCTTTGAATAGAGTAGTAAAGGAAGATCCGCACTTGGAAATTTAACCATATTGGAGAGATCCTTTCCTCTTGTACGAGATAGTCATCCTTTGATTTCTTTGTAATATTAGGAGAAAATTACAATCTAGAAGGCATATCTAACTTAGCAAGGAATGGCTTGATGTTTTCAAATTTCCATTTGGATGCATTAATTTATCTTTTGTTCTTACATAGCCTTATCATGATGTTTCCATTATATTAGTTTTTCCATTTGAAACTACTTGGTGTTAGTTTCTCTTAATTATGCTTAGTTTCTTTAATATGCATAGAAGTACATGAAATCTTCCTCCTCCCTTATTGTAACTTCAATATCTCAATTATTCTACTTGATTATAAACTCAATAGTTATTCTCTTCTTCACCCTCTTAATGTGCATCTAAATAATTTCCTCATGTATCAAACTGATTTGGCCTTCTTCGTCAAACTCAAGTAACTCTATCTAGGCTAAAAATTTGCTCAATGACATTCTCCAAGAGAGAAATGTGTTAGGTATGTGAAAGTGAAAAAATAAATATTTGAGACTAGAGAGCTCCAAAACTTCAAAAAATTAAATCTTCTTACCATCAACTTGAACTTCCTTTATATTCATTTTTCTATGGATGCACTATTCAAACTGAAACATTAAAGCTTCCATATTCGGAACTACATTGTCTAAATGCTTATCCTCTATTTTTCTTCAACTTAATCCTCTTCATCTCCTTTTACATCACCCATAGTGTAATGCCCTAAAACTCTGACCCAAAATGAGGGAAAAAAAATTGTTTTGTGCATCGAAATGCTTTTCCACGATGCTTGGAAAAATCATTTATTATGTTCCAATTTGTTTCGAAATTGGATGGGTTATATCTCTATTGCACACACATCTTCCTTACATATGGGCCATGCTAATCTTCTCTTTATCGTTCAAATTTTATCATGTCTCCGAAGAGACAATTACTTGTGTTATAGCATTTGAGTTGTTTAAATGGTTATAAAATATTTTTTGTATGATTAAATGTTGTTTAGTACTTATAATACATGAGGTATATTTCATGCTAGGGTATGTCCCGACTTCAAGATAACGTGAGGGTATAATCCTTTTATTATAATTGTTTCAACCCTAGAGTTCATTAAGAGAATCATACTAATTTTTCGTACTGAGCTAATATTATAAAATCTTATACTTTCATGATTTATAATCCTAATATTATATTGCTTTCTAATTACCACAATAGATCAAGTTAATTTTACAATAATAATATAATATATACAGTATTAAGACCATATATAAATTCAATACTTTTTATAATATATTATTTATAACTATTTTAATATCATCTTAATGGGTATGATATAAACTATACCCCATTCCAAGACTATAACATTATAAAAAGACCCTATTTAACTATAGTGTTAGTGTGTGTGTGTGTGTGTGTGTGTGTGTGTGTGGCCCATATTTATAATAATGGAGTTATCACGAATATTATGAAAGGATTATAATGTAACCTTATAACTGGTTTTAATGTGACCCTCCTAGACATTGCGAACATTAAATAATTTTATATGAAGGTGTTATTGTAACAAAATGAGTATTGTTATATAACAGATAACGAGCAAATCAAGTATGTTGTTATAACCTACCTTGTCTTCATATGAACACTTCATAATGAATATGGCAATAATATTGAAGTTGATATACCTATAATATAAATATATATAACTAATAAAATTATTGTTGTAAAGACATTATACTATCAAATTGTCATGCAACCCCTATAAACATCTTAAAACTATGTTACAAGTGTGTATTTATCACATCAATAATTTATATAACCAATAATTTTATGGATGAAGTATTATTATAATTCATTATAATATTGTAATAACATTATATCATTTTCAAAAAGACTTTTAATTATTATAACGCTCTAAGAACTTTTATAGGATTATTATATTGTATAAGTAATAACAATATGATTTATATAAAATAATCCCTATAAACTTCATTGAATTTTATTACCATTATCTATTATAGTAAAATGATTTATTATATAATAATAGGAATCATGATATATATATATATATATATTTATTTATTTATTTATTTTTTCTTTCTTTCTATAAACTTGTAATATAAGTATTATAAATTTATAAATGGATTACAGAGCAATTGTGGATCGAAACTTATATAATTTCAAATAAAAAATGAATTAACCTATTTGTTCATAATATTCATATTAACATATCCGTAACCAATTCTCTACATATTGGTTTGGAACACTTTTATAGGGTTCCATTATTTACGTTTGGTATTGAAGATTGCTTGTTTATTTCTCCATGTATTGAAAAAAAAAATGAGTGGGAAAAATAGACCTATGTCAAACAAACACACCAACCGAGTTAAAGCGCTCTTCAAAAGCTAAGGCAGAACATGGAGAGCGACACATCCTACACAACCTTTCAAACCTGTCATTTTCCTTGCATAATAATACAAGAACTTTATTGAGATCTGAGGCATTAACCACGTTGAAACCCAAGTTAACGTTTTAAATTTAGTAGTATTTGCATAGTTGCAGCGAGAATTAAAATAAACGGAACGTTACAGGGAACTGTGTTAAACAGAGCTCTCGTTAATTTCCGTGCTAAAATCAGTACCATTATGGGTTAAATCAGCCCTGCACACAGAGATAAATCTATAAACCTAATATATCCTTGTTTTACAATATACAAATTGATTTATTTGGGTCTGTATCTGTATGTGAAGTGGGTTCAATTGTCTGTAAGAGGAAACTACTGCGTGTTGCTGTTTTGTTTGTTGTATACGGACGAAGAAGGAGATTAAAGGGAAGGAGTGGGCAGATGGGAGAGACGAGGCAGGTGGGGTGCTGACCCTCGTGGGATGCATGGGCAGGGGGTAGCGGCTAGGGCGGCCATGGCCCCCAATATATATATATATATATATATAATTTAATTTAAGTGAACATCAAGGTAGTTGCATTTCACTAATAGTAAACTTAGTATTATTCTCAAGGAGCTAATCGATCAACTTTTACAATCCCAATTATTATGATTTTTTAAACTATTTAACTTAATGAAAGATATTCAAATCAAGATTCAATAACTTTGCAACTATTTGATAACCCACTTATTTGAGATACTTGGAATGTCTAAAATAAATAGTGAGGTAGTGATGTCAATTAAAGCAATCATATTCTCGTTTCAACTTTCCAATTTCAAATGATACAACTTTGTAACTTTCACAAATTGGATTAAGTTTACATATTTCACAAAGATCAAGGTATATATCCTTAAATTGTTCATGACATTTGTTTAGAATGCATCACAATGTTCCAAAACTACAACCTTTCCAAAATTTTGAGATGGTGGATACAACAGGGTACTTCGTAAATACAAAATAGATCAAAATCTTCCAATAACAAGGAGGAAGAGGATTGTAATATAAGGTCACTTAGTCATCCTCAAGCTACCCGCAAGCACACATGGGGAGCCAAGTGACGCTCTCCACCCAACCATATCCATTGGAAAAGGGGAGATCTCCTAAAATGGCCCCGGAGCCCCAACAAATGAATAATGGATGGACCAAAAACCCCCTTGAGCAACTTGACTTTGGTCTTTCACCGAGAGACCCAAAAAAAAACACAACACACAAAGATATATCCAAACACAACAAAAAAACAAGAGACGATGGCTTGAAAACTAAAACAAATGGGAGATGGAGAAATGAAGTTTAGTCTCCTTATCACTCCAAGGAGGGTAGTAAATTAGTCCTTAATCCTCCATTATACCAGCCTTCTTTATGCCCCCACTACACCTTATACCACATATAGCCACCCCTTTTAGCTCCACCAAAGGCCTAATTCTCATCTACCCCAAACTCCCTCCAATAAGTCACAATAAGAAACTATCATTATATCAATAAACCTAGTTCCTTTTACCTCCACCAAAACCAACTCATCACCCTCCCCTCATACACCCAACCTAGGGGTTTCTACCCTTCCCAACACATTCCAAAACAACCATAAACACACCATAGAAAGGAAACAATAAATCCACTAATGGAATTTCAAGGAAAATAAAACACCAACAACATGAAGCAACAAGTAAGAATAATAAAAACAATATTAAAATACTATTGGGATCAAGCCCCTACCATGAAGACATAACTAAGATCTCTACTTGCTCCAAACTTCTATCCACTCCCCCAAGCTTCACAAAGCACAAGAATTCTCTAAACTAGAACCAAATGAGTTTCACTAGCCAACCCCCTTATCAAAGAAATGGGGATTATTTATAGGGTTTGCAAGGGGAGTGGGTGAGTTGGCTCTACATGGATGCCAACTAAGTGTACTTATTCTAACTCACTCAAAATACATCCCATTCTCTAAAGAAAAATGTAATTTCTTCCAAAATTAGTCAAAAAACCACCACTTTCCAAATCAAGAGTATATCCCCAAAATCCAATGAAAATAATGACCACCAAAATAAATTCCAACGAGAAAACTTATTTCACATCCATAAATCCAAAATTTCAAATCAAATCAAAAGTAACACATCCCCCAAAGTCAATTCCAACAAGTAAATGTAAGTACAATCAAATAAATGAAAAATAAGACACAAAAGAAGGTCAAAAATCATAATTAAACCTTCAAAAATACTCCACCTATGATAGGTTAGGGATAAGGGATCATTTATGGTTGTTAGGACAAGGTTAGATGAATTGAAGGTTACCGAAAATCCACTCAAATTCAAAATCTGCTACTCCATTATTTCATTGGGTTTAGGGACTCATTAAATTGGTTTTCACCTACCAATAGGGTCATGACACATGTCACATCAACCCATGGGAGAGGGAAAAATACACAAAATTCAAATTATAAAAAATATAAGGGTGAAATTCCAAAAAGGATTCATCAACAAAAGGGGTGAGAAAATTAATTTAAACAACCACAAGGACAAAGGGCCTTGGCCACTTCTTCTAATCCCACAACCAAGTTTCTCAAGGTGGATAAGAGGTCTTGGCTCGAACATCCTTTGTTTGTTTGTCCATTGTTCCCCATGTGTTTTTTATATAAACCCGTACATCATTGCACATTACACACACACATCAAATCTATTCAAACTATTTCAAAAAATATAGATTCGCATATATCATGATCATTGCAACACAAGGTACATTAATATCAACATCAATAATCCTCATCAGCACAATTACACCCAAAGCATGAAATTCGAGCATAATTACATTAGTATAAACATTCCATCATTTAAAATTTTCCACAAAATATGAATGTTATAACATCATCACAATCATCAAATAATCATATTCAAGATCAATATAAACGTGATAAAAGTACAATTCCTTCATCATAAAAGTTAACGCAATCCATGTGTACAATATATAAGCCTCAAAACCATCAGAATGAGTCTGTCATGACGTGCTAATATAAATAATGTCTCAATGTCAATGTATCAAATATCATAATCCCCTAGTAGTATGTCCTATGAAATAGATAACATGTCCAGAGAAGCTACTCTAATATCATGAAGAGGTCTAAGGGAAGTGGGTGATGATAAATCTCTAGATTTGCATAAATAAATTAAGCAATAATTAATTCAAATCAACACATGAAATGAAAACTACAGAAGATAGAAACCAAATGTAAATAGAATGGAGCAATTTCTATTGAATATGAGAGGGCATTTTATACAATTGCTTACTCCTAAAATCATGGAGTCAAATTTTATCATTTTATCCCCATATCTCTCCTTTATTCCCTAGTCTTACTCTCAATCCCAAGATATTCTCACACATTTCTATCTCTATGAGTTGTGCATGACGACTAATTGTGCACACTCATATATTATTTTATAAATATTAAAAACTATTACTACCAAATAACTCAAACCACTCCTAAGTGTTCACACTATGAACAATATGTTGGTAATAGTCACCCCCTTAGTGTGAACATGGGGAAAGTTATCTATTGTACCTGTTCATGATCTAAAAAGAAATGAAGGTTTTCAATGAGTACCAACAAATCAAACAATATGAGGTTTTCAAAGAGAACCTCTAACTCAGAAAATGGTTTTCTAGTGGAACCAACCACTACATAGCAGCGTACATTATTTTGCTCACATCATTGTTTTTAACTTAGAGGGATTACAAAATAGAAATTATGCTCATGCACGAGATTTAAACAAGAATGTTACTTCTGTTCATTATTACAACATAAAGTAAACACACCACACACAAAAAATAAAAGGTCGCCAATACCATGATGCAATCTCTTTGTTGGTGACTAACAAGAGATGCCAATTTGCCTCCATCCTCCATCGTGATGTTGCTAATTCAGCCGAATTTGTCTTTGAGGATCATTTTACAATTATATTGGGTTTCAGTTCAACCAATAATGCACCCTTACAATAGTAACCAGCTTTATATTTAACCAAAATAATAAAGCATATCAGAGTTTTATTGCCGGAAATCACTCACTATTTTTTTTTTAAATAATTAGAAATGTCATAATTGTTTCCATAATTTCTCTTAAAATATGAAATGGGTTTCTGTAATATTTTGATAGAAGTTTTCCATAATATAAATAAACAAACCCAAAAAAAATTAGATTATTCTGAATTTGGGTTTTTAAGAAAAACCCGATTTACAGTTTTTTTTAAGATCAGAATCCAGAAAATAGCGATGGAAGCTTTAAAACTCTCATATATGCATCCTTAAGGCTGTGGTTTTGTCCTGAAATCACTCTCATAAATCTTCCTAACCTGCTTTGATACTAGATGATGATAAATCTCTATATTTGCATAAATAAATTAAGCAATAATTAATTAAAATCAACACATGAAATGAAAACTACAGAAGATAGAAACCAAATGTAAATAGAATGGAACAATTTCTATTAAATATGAAAGGTTATTTTATACAATTGCTTGCTCCTAAAATCATGGAGTCAAGTCTTATCATTTTATCCCCATATATCTCTTTTATTCCCTAGTCTTACTCTCAATCCTAAGATATTCTCACACATTTCTATCTCTATGAGTTGTGCATGACAACTAATTGTGCACACTCATTTATTATTTTATAAATATTAAAAACTATTACTACCAAATAACCCAAACTAATCCTAAGTGTTCACACTATGAACAATATTTCTGTAACAGTGGGTATTACATATAGCTTATTATTATTATTATTCTCCTTCTCCTTCTCCTTCATCTCATTATTCTTCTTCTACTTCTACCTATCCTTCTCCTTCTTCTCCTCCTCCTCCTCCTCCTCTTCTTTCTTCATCTTCTCCTTCATCTTCTCCTCCTCTTCCTCCTTTGTATTCCTCTTTTTTTCTTCCTTATCCTTCTCCTTTTTCTTATTCTTCTTCTTCCACACATCATCATTTTCTTTCTCATCCTTTGCTTATTTTTTCCACTTGGCTAGGAAAACTTGTTTCATTTCCTCTCTAGATGAATATGTACTCTCTTGATTCAATTGAGAGACCCAACTCTATGCTAGACCATCAAGAAAAAATGAAAACCAAAACCATGTCCATCTAGATGAAACGTTATAATTATTATACTAGAATCATCATTCTCTAACATTGATCTCTCCATTTCCATAGAATGGTCGTGTCCCCACAATGCGCAAAAGTTAGGGCTTCAAGAACAAAATCCTTTAATCAACATTTAAGTGTCCAATTTTGGAATTATTTCCACTTGAAATTAGAAAAATACAGAGAATAACACACTATTTAATTTTTTCATATTTTTGAAAATGTAAATAACTTTGAAAATTTCCAAATATTGATTCACGTGGAGAAAATTATGAAAAAACCTAATATTTCAATAACATATAAAAATGGATCAGAATTAGATGAAAATTTGTGGTTATCTTGATATTAGTATTTCATAACTCCACCAAAAATGGTAGAAAAAATCACAAATTATTGCAAGATATAGCTGAGCCCTTAAAATTGGGTATTTGACCTAATTTTTGCCCAAATTGAAGCTTTGATACCAATTGTAATGAAAATGTGCATAGATATATATGAATATCGAAAACAATACCAAAGAACTCCATTATATAGAGAAATTATCACAATATGCGACTACGATGACTCAACCACTTTAAGTGAGCAACCTCCAAACCCTAAAATAATGTGCAAACGCTCAATATGATGATAATCTACAACTTGCTAATTCCTATATATACCCCACTATGATATTTAAAGCATTAATGACAACCTACTAAGAATATGAAAGCATAAATAAATATGATATGACATATTAGGAGATAATGTTAGCCATATGTCAACTATATATATCTTGATATATGACCTAGGACTAAGGGCATAATTTTTTTTATGGAATTTACTCATAATAATCACGGTGGATATGGCCTCAAGCCTCAACATGACTCGAGAGAGTAGCTAGATAATGATTTTTATCTAATAAAGTGGGACGATAAGTATATGGTTATAAAAAGTGTTATTAAAATAGTGGATCCCTTCCTCACTCTAGTAATGGTGACTCAATATATAATACATCATTCTCTAACCACAACTTGGTGACTCAAATATAGTAATTGATAGTGAGCTCTATGAGTTCACATTTGTTTCCTCACAAATCAATGTGTTATCTCCTAGAAACCTTATCTTATGAGTTGCATTTTTGTATCAAATTAGCTTTAATTTAGTAGCATTTATATATTCCCTATGGTGACTCACCAAAATCGAACTATAATCATCTAACTAGGATATTTTGTGATCTCGCCATAGACATATCCTCTTTGAAAACTTTTTTTTCCAGCTGTAATAGCCTATCTCTCTCTCTCCCCCCCAAGGTGGTAGCAAGGTTTTATATAGATTGTTGATGGCAAAAAATATCAAAACTATTAAAATAAAAATTGTATCATAAGAACTTGTTTAAATTTAGAAAATATTAAACCAAGTTAATGTGGCATTGTAGAAACTCAAATTTTGAAATTTACTCTTTGACATTGCTAGTTTATACAATGCACTCTTGTTAAGAAAAACAAACTCTTTCTATCAGTACTCAATACATCCTTAGGTCTTTTATCTAACTTGTTTATTTTTTTATTAATGGTAAAGAAGTGTTAAGGAGACCCTACCCCATACAAATATTCATATAAAAAGATAAGAGACCAAGACCAAGGGTATGGCCATTGAATCCCATAGAAACTGGTCAGCTAGTACAAAGTAACAACATAAACATTTAAACTAATAGAAAAATAAGCTAGTGAACAAAATAACAACAGAGAGCCAAACTAACAACATGCTATAAAACAAAAACCATAAACTATTCATTTGTTATATCATCTAGTGTTTGTATGCTTTCATTCCATTATTTCACAAGACCAACAATAGTCACCCTCCATCTCTCATAGTCAGGTTCTATCATTTCCTTCTTTAGAGTGACACCCTCCTAAATCTATTCAGCCTTCTGCATTACATTTACCAATTTTGAAATCATTTTCAAATGCTCCATTGTGCTTTTCATATTCAAAACATACATGATTTTGATTTGGATCATAGTTTCCTTCATGCCGAGAAGTTCCTTTATCATGATCTCACATCTTTTGTTTGCAGTTTCCATTTCTTTATTAACCATGTTGGAGGTGATTTTATCCATCCTTTCCTGTATCTCCCTTAATTCTCTAGAAACCATGTTTAGCTTGTGTTTGTTGACATTTTTATCTAACATGTATTATTCAAATTATTTTATGAAGGAATTGAGTCTAACTAATGCTAATCAAAGCTTTGATAAGGCCTTGGTATAAAGGGTGTTTAAATGTCCCTTTCTTCACCTACTCTATAGATTTTGTAAGGGATTTGAAAAATAAATTGGGGAAGAAAAATTTCTTCCCAAGTTGAAAATGATTCAACATCATAAATTTGTAAGAATACATCATTTTAAATATTCCTTCCAGGTCACATAATTTATTAGAAGTAATGTTATCTCTTCATAACGAGCAGGGAAAGACTCTCTTTCATATCCATTGAAATGATGTTTCAAAGCTTCCTTACCTTGTAGAAAGTTGTCGACTTCCATAATACAATCCGTTTTGGGGTTGAAGATCATCCTTCCCTCCAATGGGAGCCATGTAACCTTTGTAATGAGCTTGTCCATAATTGAGAAAGAGAATCCCCTCGTGTAGACTCTGCCCTTGTTCCATGTTTTAGAAACCTCAAGACTTAACTCATCATCATTCCCTTTAAATATTTTGAAAAACTTGCACATTCCAACTTTATCTATTACGTCCTTCACATTTTGACTTATTTCCGTCATATTTTCTAGATCGACTCTAACCTGAGCTCCTTGCATTCTCAAATTTGGAAAAATCCTCCACAAATTTTTTGTGACTGATACAGGAAGAGTAGAGGATCAAACCCTAAACTCATAAGTTCTAAAATCCAGTAGACTCCTTTCCCAACAATTTTAGCCCGCAATTTTGAAAGCACATGCACACGCCTCAAATCCAGATTGTAATTAACAACAGAGAATTCCATGTGATCCCCCCTTATTATTTTTTATCATTATAAAATTCTTCTCCGCATAATCATTTAAGTTCCTTTTGGAAATGAAATCCTTCCTCCTATCAAAGTTATTATTAGTCTACATTAAAACCAAACAAGGGTGAATTTTAGGAACTAATATCCTCATCAAATAAATATTTAATTTGTTCATCCATTCCCCTTAAATTTTCAATAATATTAAGTTTCATGGCCAACACTTCCTTATTGGAAAATTTATCTTCCTCTTTATTACCTTCACGATAAACATGTTGGAAGGTGATAGAGTTAAAAAAGAGAATACACTACTTTGTTCCTTTAATGAAGTCCTTAATAGTTACTAAAACTATATTTCTCCCAATCGTGTCAGAAATTATGTTTTGTGAGTCACATTCCACAATTAGGGATCTAAAACATCTTTGTACAAAAATTGTAACTCCCCAAAACATCGTAGCTGCTTCCACTACATGATTGGTCTAGTTGTCAAGGTTGAAGAAATAAGTGAGCACAAAATTTCCGTTAGAATCCCTAAAAACCCCTCCACCCCCAGATTTTCTTGGGTTTCCTTTTATTGCACCATTGAAGTTGAGTTTCTTGAAACCTTCCACCAGCCGAGTCCATCTCACCCCATCTATAGGATTCCTTTGCTAAGATATATTTTTGTTCAAAAGACCCCATCTTCTTGAAATGTTCATTTCCACATCTAAAATCTCAACCTCTTTGTTTTTTAGAATTGAGAATTTTTTTCTAATAGATTGAACACACCTTTTGGTTATTTATTGTTAGGTGTCTTTTTTCCCTTATAAATCCTTTTATTTCTCTCTTTCCACACTTCCCACCAAAAGTGATATAGGCTAAGGATTCACAAATTCTTCATTATTTAGCTTTTGAAAGGGCATTTCCATTGTGCCCATGAATGATTCACATTTTTTGGACTAACCCATACTATAATAAATAAGGATAAGATAGATCTAATAATCAATGAGGAGAAACGACATCCTACAAAAATATGATTAGCTGTCTCTAAGTCCTTTTCACATAAAACACGTCGACTGAGCATATGATAACATCTTTTAGTCATATTTTCAATTTTCGGGATCTTATTGAGAAAATTTAACCAATAGAAAAAAATTACTTTAGGAACGATAATTTTGTTCCAAACCTTCCCCCACAAAATTCCCTTAGAATGCTCATTCTCTTCAAAAAATTGGGAGTAATAATATTTAACTGAAAATATGCCTATTTCCTCTTTATCCAACATTATTTTATCTTGTTCCCCCTAATTATAGATGAGCTAATTACTTAATAATTCATTAAACAATTCCATTTGTTGGTGTAAGTATTGCCTCTCCACCCAAAGTTCTTTCCAATTTTTGAAATTTACTTCTTCAACAAGATAATTTTTAACCAATGTGCCATATTTTCTTTCAAATATCGGAGAGAGTGTTGGGAATTTTTCATCCATAAAGAACTGTTTAGCCCATTTTTCTTTCTAAAACCTAGTCTTATTTCAATTTTTAATTTTCCATTTACATCCCTTTCCTAAAATATCCTTTGACTAGTTAATCTCCTTCCATATAGTTGATCTGTTAAAGGATGGTGGGTTGAAAATCCATCTATCATCTTGAGAATATGTCCAATATTTCCTTTTTAGATATTAGTCCATACACTTTCCTTTGTAATTATTCTCCACCCCAATTTTAGTTATGAGGGCTTTATTCATTTTCATCTAGTCCCTTAATCTTAAGCCACCTAATCTCTTGTGTCTACAAGAATTCTTCCAAGCCACAATAGGAATACGATCCTTGCTTTCACTGTCACTCCATAGGAACCAATTTTGTATGCTCTTTAGTTTATCCCCCACCTTCATAAGGAGCTGGAAAATTGACATTACATAAACTAGAAGGATTTGCAGTGAACTTGTTAAATGTGTGACTTTTCTAGCATGAGAAAGGAGGCTATCTTAACACATAGCTAGCTTTCTTTCAAAACTTTATATGAGGCAGTTCCATTCATTACTTTGGGGTTTTCTTTCACCCAATGGCATCCCAAGATAAAAATAGGGAAGGGATTTAATTTCACATTCAAGAACTCTAGCTATTTTCCTTTCCCTGAATTCCAGTGTGTTGAGAAAAAAAAACTGCACTCTTTCGGTAGCTGAAAAGTTACCCCAAAACTTCCATGTAATCATCTAACAAGTATGTTAAGGATCAAGATTTTGTTCCATAGGCTTCACCCACTAAAATTGTATCATCCACAAAGTGTTGATGGGAGAAACTGTCATAGTCCAAATGTCAAGAGATTCCAATAATATTACCAACTAAAGTGGCTTCATTGAGTTTTCTAGTCAGGGATTCAACCTTTAGAATGAAAAGGAAAGGGGATAATGGGTCACATTTTCTTAAGCCTTAAGAAATGGAAAAAAATCCACAAGGAACCCCATTGATAAGAAAATAAAAGTGATTTGTGGAAAATCAAGCACTAACCAAACATCTGAAAGAACTATCAAAACAAAATCTCCTTAGCACCTTATCCAAAAACTCCATGAAACCTTATCATAGGATTTTTCCATGTCCAACTTAATGATCATTTCCAGTTTCTTTCTTAGTTTGATTGAATGAATCGTTTCCTGAATAGTTATGATTCCATATTGAATTTTTCTTCCCATTACAAATCCTCCTTGTTTCGATATTATGGATGGAAGAATCAATTGGAGACAAAGAGCTAGTATCTTGGTGCATATTTTATATATGATGTTACAAAGACTTATTGGATGAAAATCTTTGAACTCCACTGCATCACTAACCTTAGGTACAAGAGCCAAAAAATTATAAATAACTTCCTTTAACATCTTATTGTGATTGAAAAATTCATAAACTACTTTATAGACATCCTTTTTAATTTTTTCCCAAAAGTTCTGAAAGAAGAATGTCATGAAGCCATCTAGACCAGGAGCCTTGTCTGGAATTAGATCCTTAACAAAAAAATCCATCTCTTCAAGAGAGGGGTTCTTTGAAATCATAAGATTGTCCTCCAATGAGACAAGGGGTGGTATACACCTTAATAATTCTTCCTTTTCCAAATTTTCCACTCTCTGATCTATCAATAGATTTCTGAAGTAAGAAATAGATTCTTCCTTAATCTCCTCATTTTCTTCCAAGAGGGTTCCATTAGCACATCCAATTTTTCCAACTCTATTGGAACTTCTTCTTTTTAGAGTTGTAAAATGAAAGAACTTAGCATTATTGTCACCCTCTTTAAGACATGTTGATATGGATTTTTGATGCCAGAAGGTTTCCTCCTTAGCTAAGATGCACTATGATATTCTAAACGTAACATATTTTCCTTTACCCCTTATGTAGAATCCATTCCCATATCCACTTCTTCAAACCTGTTTTGAAGGACGAGAATTTCTTTGTCAATTCATTTTTCTTCTGGAAAATATTTCAAAAACAATTTCTATTCCACTTTTTTAAGTTCATTTTTACGAAGGTAAGTTTTTTTAGACAATTTATATGAAGTTTTCCCCTAAACATTAAATCTCCACCATTCTTTGATCAAGTCGGGTAACTCTTCACTTTGGAGCCATAATTTCTCAAAACAGAAAGGAGTTTTCCTTCTAGTAGCATCCTTAACCATTAATAAAATGGGATTGTGGTCTGACCCAATCCTAGGAAGATAAAAACAAAAAGGTCCTATTTAAACCATTCTTCTGTTGTAAGAACTCTTTCCAATATGACCTGAATAAGATGAGATCCCTCTATCCTATTTGACTAGGTGAATTTACTCCCTTTTAAATAAATATCAATTAAGTTATATTTCACCATAAAACCATTAAGACTCCCATTCCTTCTGTATAATCCATGAAACCACCCATCTTTTCCATTGGTGAGATAGGAATGTTGAAATCCCACAAAACCTACCAATCAAATTCAAAGATAATATTATTAAAGACCAACATATTTTTCCATATTTTTCCCTTTACTTATGAAGGGTGGGTGCATAAATATTCGAGATGACCAGCATTTTACAATTTTTAATATTTTTCATCATCACAGCTAAGTGGTTTCCTCTCTTCAACAATAGAGTAACTTTTAAATGTTTAGGATTCCATACTAAATCAATTCCACTAGATGCACCAATGGAATTAATAGTAGGCTTTAGATTTTTTCTAAAACTTGTCTTGAATGCTTTGGAATTTTTTTTCACTCAATTTTGTTTCTTTAATAAAAATAATGTATAAATTTTGTCTTTCTATAATATCTTTTAGTATCCTCCATTTAGAGGGGTTATTAAGCCATCTCACATTCCATGAAATATAGTTCATTTATTAATATTTTCCTTGTTCTTTCTAAAATCCTTCTGATCCAAACATGCCTACGTACCTGAGTCAATTTATCTGTATGTATTTATTTTTCTAGATTCTTGTCTACTTAGTCTTCTAGTTTTATTTCTTGGTAATCCTATGTGATTGGGTTTCCTCCCCTTGTTCCTTCATATTTTTACATGCTAGGTTTTGAGAGTGTTGCTTTTGACGATTCTCCCATAAGAAATAGAGAAACGATTTCAGTTTTTTCAGTCTTTAGGCCTCAATTCCTTTGTTTCCATTTGAATGATTTCTTTCACATTCAATAATTTCTCTATTGTCAAATTGAACATCTCACCCACTGTTTGATGTGATTCCAAGCTTTCTAAATTATTTATCTTACCCTTGAAAAATGGGGTATGCACCATCTCACACACTATCTCTTCCACCGAATTTTCATTTTTATCACTTATTCCGTTATTTTTGTATTTTTTCATCCTAATACCTTTGATTCCAAATTCCATCTTTCCTTGCAACATTAGCTCTTACCTTTTAGGATAAAGGGTGTATAATTTCCTTGTAGCAGAGGATATTGTGTTAAGATTATCATTCTTCATATATTGAATCTTAGAGTCGGACATCGATAAATTTTTGTTTCTTTTCTTACTGACCACTGTAGTAAAACCATCATCCTCCTTATTTTGACCAACCACTGGATAAGATCCTGAATTCTCCTGCCTCTTTGTGATTCAAAGTGGTATGTACCCTTCCGTGTGATTTTTGAAGAGTATTCTTGTCTTCTTCAATATGGTTTCCATAATTCCCTTTCCTTTATCATCCTTCCCCTCATTTGATCTAATAACAACATAGGTCCAAGATATAATCATGATTTTTTATGTTTCTCATCATGATGCAAAAATGTCTACTTTGGTCAACTTTTATAATTTGGTCCTATGTGACTTGTACGGTTTTGAGATGAAATATGCTCCATCTAATATTTTAAATTCATATTCTTCATTAGTTTATTTTCTCCCTTTGGTTTGTCCTTCCCATGATAATTTACCTTCGGAAACCTATATAAGCCATTTAAACTTACCTCATTTGAAAACTGGAAAAACTTTGCATTCTCATGAATAATTGTTACAAAATCTCTAATGAAAATCACCCAAAGCTCCCTAAATCTCGCCAAAGATGATGCAAAATCATTAGGGAGAAAATCCCTACAGGTATGAAGAATCTTACTAGGTTAAGGAAGCATCTTATCTCATTTGCAAGTACTCAAAAATCCTCACTTTAGGTATTAGCGAGGGCCCAATTCAATTCAAGCAATGTCAAGGAGGTTCTAATTACAAAATCTAGTTTCATTCATTCAATTATCACATGTTAGGTGGAGAATGATGTGTGCTTTAAGGCCTCTTTAGAATAGTTCTGACGTTGGCAGTGTAAGCATTGCACTTCAACATAACTAATGTTTGTTTTATAGGGTCCCCTACACATGGCTAGGGTTTGATACCTCACTTAGAATATTTAGAGGGATTCACAGCATGAGTGAAAATTATGGTGTGATGGAAATGTAAATTTATATATAGATGACATCCTCAAGAAGCTAGAGAGCCATATTCATAGAATTTTAAATACCTTACAGTAGGTGAAAACCATAAATATGGTCCTAGTAAATTTGTATAGTCATGTATCAATTCATTTTCCATCTATTTTTCTAGGAACAATGAACTTTGTGGTTTAGATTTCCCTCTTTTAGCACTTGACTCACCCATAAATTGATATATCCATTTGCAATCAGCTAAGTGCACTCATCCCAATATGTTTTCAAGTTCATAACATATCATATACATCATTTGAAATAATTAATGCATTACTCGTATATTGCATAAGTAATATTGGAATTTAATTAATCATAATGACATCCTATAGCTCCCATTTACATCCGTTTAATGTACTCAACTCACTAAATATATTATAATCAAATAAGGATGTTAATACATTTTATGAACCTAACTTGTGACTCGATATTTGTATCAACCCTAGTTTCTTTATGGTTAATATATTCTCTTCCTTTTCACTTTTATTATTGTGTTTATCTTTATCTTTACCTCATCATGTAATTTCCTCCAATGTTCTATGACATTCCAATCAATCCCAAAATTCCCTATTCTCATACTTTGTGTTATAAAGGAAATACCTTTTCTCATCCTTCTTTTGTCCTACAAACATGGTCCATGAATCTTGATCTTATTCTATTATTGATCTAGTTCTCAATGTTGTTTTTACTATTAATGTTGATCATGTGCAAGGTGAAGACTCCAATAATAATTTTAAAAATCATTCCCATGACCTTCCTAAAGTTGAGGCACATCATATTACACATTTCTTATAAGATAATCCTACTAATATTTATATTCTTTCATATGTTTCAAGATATCAACTTAAGCATGCTTCATTATCTCATATAGAGACATATACTATTCCTACGTCTATGGTCCTTATATCCCTAACACACCTAATATTTCCATGAAAAATGTATCTATGCCTATTCTTATAACTACCATTACTACTACACATCCTCCAAAAAATCATAATGGTTCTCATGTCTCTTCTTCTAATGCACAAGTTCTTGAAACCCTTGTTCATATTACAAGATCAAATTTTATGATTACAACAAGGTATATCCCCTTCTCCTCATGTTATGGATTCTCCCCAGTTGCTTCATAACCCAATTACATATGAAGTGGATTTTTATCCTTTTCCTATTGTTTTTTTCCTAATGAACTCCGTATCTACAATGGAAAATGTGACCCAACATAACACCTTCAATCATTTAATATGTCCAGCATTGATTACTCATCTTATGATACCTTACTTACTAAGATCTTCCCTATAAGTACTGAGGAATTTACATTACAATGGTTCTATGATCTCCCCACATAATCTTTGTGATATTTTAATACTTTGGAAAATTAATTTTTGGCATGATTATCTATCAACATTGGGGACAAGGTTTATTATGGATAAATGTCTAAAATGTAACAAGGAGATAATGAAATTATCAATGATTATGTATTACGATATTGTTAGTGCAAAATCCCAACACCCCCAAATGAGTTATGGATATGCTTTTCTAAGGAAAATTCATTTGGTTTGATTGCACAACATTGAGTTTTCCCAAAGTGTGGGACCTTTGCTAATGGGGAAAGCTCTCCAGAGAAGGCTAGTTTCTCTTCCTAAACTACCTACCACAAGCTATTCCAGTGCAGGAAAGCTAATCTAATCCTAATATAACTTCCAAGGAGACAAGGAGAGGAAGAAAACGAGGAAAAATAGAGCCTACAATAAAACGGTGATACACCAAAGAAGGAAAGTGTTGATTATCTATCAAAACTGCCATGGAATAAGAAGAGGTGAGCAATGGAAAGGATGGACAAGTGCATCACAGACCAAATATGGATTTCACACAGAAAATGTTCCAAAAATCCATGAACATAGCTCCAAAACCTGCATTGAACATCCAAACATGCACAAATACCTACAATGAAGAGAGGCAAGAAGAAACAACCAAAAAATGAGAAAGGATGGACAAATGCATCATAAAACATGTTTTTTATTGCTCCAAAAGTTTGCACAGAACATCATTTCACGGGTTAGAGGAAAAAATGCCATTACAGAATAGGGGAGGAGGTTCAAACTCCATTTTCAACCCTGGGGAAGAAAAGAAGGGAGAGGTAGAAAAGAAGGATGAACAAAAACCTTGAAAAATGATGCCTTTATTACATTATATAGCAAAATGCGAGAAGGAAAGGGAAAAAATGTGGGATTTTCTCAAACCAGTTTTCAAAATGTGTTTTAATTCTTCATTTGTTGATGGGCTCAATGCAAAATCTCATATTTCCATGCATCTACTTCACAAACCAAAGAAAATGACCCATACTTCATTAAATCTGGTGGTTGGCACTATTTTTTTGCCTTTTCCATGCCAAAACACATTTTGTAAAATTTCTCCCATCAAACTCCATCAAAATTAAAAAATTGAGGGGGCCATTGTGTAGAGGATTTCAAAAAATTTCCAATAACACCAAAATTGTGAAAAATCGAGCTCTGGTTCAAAAGATATGGCCCTCTGAAGATTTAGGGCAAAGCTAGTAAAAAATAGAGTCAAAATTGGGGTCGGCGGGGTCAAACTTTAAATTTTTCCCTTTTGGAAAAATTCCCCAAAAATCTCAGTAGCCCCACCACTCCGAGACATGTGGCACCTTCTGGATGATCCGCAGCTTCAAAACAATAATTTTACCTCTTTTCGTGAAATTGGAAAATTTTCCAAAAATCCTCCACAACCCCACCGCTCTAAGACACATGGCATCTTCTGATTTGTTGTGGAGATGCGGTTCCATTTTGCCTTTTGTGTTTTCACGACTTTGGCAACAATTCCAAAATCCTCTCGACACCCCGATCTTTGCTGATGAATGGACAGGTGGTGCCTTTTGATTAGTCAGTGGGGATGCACTTCCATTTTTTTCCTTTGACACATTTTGACCAAATGCCAAAAACTAGAAATCCCTCTAACGCCCGTTGCTCTGCCTTGACACATGGCATCATTTCATTGGCTGTGGGCCTTAAGTAATTTTTCTCCATTCTCCTTTGCGGGCTCACGAGCAAACTTTTTCCTTTGAGTTTTTTTCCCAAAAGGGCTAAGTGCCAACAATTTCTCCCTGGCACCGCGAGTCCACCCAGGGAAAATTTCCCCTCCAAACTTCGCCGAGCCATAACTGAAAAATACAAGGAGTTAGGAGGACTTCTTTACCTTTCTTGAAAGGGGAAGAAAAATCCTATTTGATGAAGCCATTTCCAGAATCTTTTGAGTTCTTGAAATGTGTGAAAATTGAATTTGAAGCACAAGGAAGGAAATAATGAAGACAAGTTAGCCAAAATAAGCAGGGGCTCATTTTGGATAACAAATACAGCACCATGCTTACTAAGGTGAACAATATCTTGGTTGAAAGTGAATTACAAGATATCTTCACACAAATATTTCATTCTCCTTTGTAATGATTAATCATATTTTACATAGTTCAATCATATGAATATATATTTCACACACTCAAAGAGTACAAAGCTAAGTTGTAATATATGCACAGACTAAAGTAAGTTTCTAGAACTCCTAATACATAAAATTTCAAGTTTCCAAGAAAATCCAAATTTGAATCCATGATTATTGAAGATAATAATGCTTCTAAATACACTATTCATGTTATTTCCCAACTAACTAAGTTTTAGTTACAATCCACAACATGATAGTTTACACATTTTCCTTGTGCTCTACACATTATGTATATAAGGAAAACTGAAACAATGAAAGAAAGAAACATTACAAAAAAACTTGATTATTCTTCATGTTCTCTTATAGCCTTAGATGAGATGGATGTAGTTTGGAATGCATTACCACACTTTTTTAACCCATGAAAAACCCATGCCTTGTTGTATTGTAGTTTGTTGCAAAAGAAATTGGCCTCCCATGCTTCATTTAATGCATTTTACCCACCTGGAAGTGACTATTTGAAATATGGGTCATTTTCCTCATTTTTTCCCACTTACCCTCACCAAATACCTGATTTATTTATTTATTATTGTATACAATGGAATCACACTTCTAACGAGTCCATTTTTGTCCAATTTGGTTGAGTATTAAGGAAGATATGGCCATTTTTGTGCAGGTCACTCCTTGGCCCCTTTCAGCATTCTCGGGCCTATGCAATTAATTTGGTGGATAGAAATTATTATTTCACATTTCCCCCTCCCCATTTTTATTAAATTTCATTTTTCTAAGGTTTTTTGGAGTGATGACATTAAATTTCTTTGAAAACGGCCTGGGGTGTTGATTGGGCAAAGGAATCCTAGTTGGCTCGGTGCCAACTCACCATGTGGCTCGGTGAGTTGGCTCTGCATTGCTTACCTGGCGAGCTATCACCACATTTCCATGTCATCTCGGTTGGATCCCTCACCCAAGCTCGCCTGTTACCCTGCCATTCCAACCTAGCACACTCCATTACCAGCTCCTCTACTGACTCGACAAGTGAATCTCCCGAACACCTTGCCATCCCTCATCGCATTGGTTTCTTATCAACTCAGTCTTAAATATCCCCGCATGGCCACATCAGGCCTGTATCGCTTATCATTCCTGAGTTCCTCACGGGCCTCTGGTTCCTACATTAGTCGATTCAGGCCTGCTGAGCACACCTTGCCTTTGTTCTCACCGACCCCTTTGTGGCTACATCGCCAAGTTCTGTCCGAACACCTCGGGCCCAAAAACTTCCACTGCTTCGCATCGTGTTTCATTCACCATGTTGTGTGTTAAAAATGGGCCCTTAAGTAACTCAAGTCTCGACATCCTATGTTCCTCTAGGGTCGTTTAGGCCCGCAATACCCAATGCGGCCGCACAACGAAGAGCCCAAAACTCACCTGCCAACTCTGACTCACTTCTTTGCTCGGTGATCAAGTTACTGACCCGCCCCACAACAAAGTGGCTCAGTCTCTAAAATGGCTCTCTTGATCTCCCAATTGGCTAGGACTCCCTGCAAACATCCCTGCTTCCCACATAGCTCATCGAACTACTATCAGCTCACTGAGCTATTTTTGAGCTTTAGCCCATTTTTTAGATTTTTTCCAATTTCTATGGATTTTTTCCATATTTCTCAAAAAAAATTAGGATTTTTTTAGGACCAGGGGAGTCATGGGGATGTAGTGAGACATCCAAATCCTTTTTTTCCAATTTTTTTCTTGTTTACCCATTGTTGCTTGAATGTGGGCCCCAAGGTCTGTCTTTTGCTCTTGCTCAACTTGCCCAGACCCAAGTTCCAAAGTGGCCTATTTTAACCAGGGGATGAAAATAGATAACCATAACATTTTTAGTGTTTATTTTATAATATTAGTTACTTTTTCAAAATTCATTGTGAGACATTACTTCCTTTACAAAATTTTTTGCTAAAAAAATTGTATTTTTTATAGATTACTAAGATGAAAAAAATTGTAATATTTTTAATAGTTTCATATCAAGGAAAAATTATTCGTAAAGTCAAAAAAAATTCTTGGGCCTAAGAAAAAATATTAGAACCTAGAAAAATTGTTTTATTTTTTGAAAAAATAATATTAGCTATATAATTTTTGGAATTTTTTTAACCCTAAATATTTTTTAACAAATGTTTCTTCCGATTTTTTTTTTTGTGTGTGATAGAATTTTAAAAACATTAAATGGCTCCATCTAGCAATTTTAGTTTAGATAAATCTCATCTACTAAATGACACTAATTATAACATCTAGAATATTAGACTTAAGGATGAATTCATGGATCAAAAACTCTGGGATGTGGTCATTGGGATAGATTAAAAAAACATATTGGTTAGTAATATATCTTAAAACATTTAAACACCTTCCAACAAAAATATCATGAGGCAATGTCCTTTATTCTAAGAAGTATTAAGGACAAATTCTTGCTCTAGAATTGACATAAATAATCTCTTACTAAAGCATGGAAACAATTAAAGTCTGTGCATAGGGGAATTAGGCTATCCAAAATCATAATACTCATATTGGAACTCAAGAATACTTTTGTGAAATGAGATGAAAAATATGTAAATTATCTTGTAAGGGTCAAAAATATCAAATCTTAGCTGGATGATTACAACTGCAACCTAATACAAGATAAACTCATGTATTTTATTATCTAGATGAATATTCATGACAAGTACATGAATTTCATATCTATCTTGAACTTAAAATATCAAAATCTGATATTTTTAATTTGAATATACTTTCTTCTATGCTCATCCAAGAAGAATGAATAATTAAATTTCTTGATTCAAAAGAGAATGCCACTTAGGCCCTTCTCTCCCATGATAAAAAAAATTGCTTGTAAAAATAACAGAAATAATAATTCCAAACCTAATTTCAAATCCAAATTAAAAATCTCTAATAGTGCAAACAAGTAAACTCTTAATAAAAATTCAAAACAAAATTTGATGGAACTTGTAACTAATGTAATAAACTAGGTCATAAAGAAGAACACTATAACAAGAAATTTAAAAAAAAAAAATTAAAATAACAAAATGAAAATGTTTAAAGATTTTAATCACAATCAAATTGAGGAGAAATATTTGAACTCAAGTGAAACTATTTCTTTTCAAAAAAAATTAAGAACTTAGTAAGAAACATTATGTTTCTAAGTTAATAAAAAAATCTTCCTTTGACCATCATGATCATAGGCTCCTATAGCTTGATTATCATAACTAGAAACAATCATTATAGAACTCTAGGATTGTCTCTTTGTGTCTTTGATAATTATCTATTTTGAAATATAAATAAAGTTATATTATGTTTATAAGTTTATATGTTTATAATCCTCTTACTACTAGCAGTCAGAATGTTTAACACTTTACAAGATCTAATTTGAAATAATATTGTGAGATGATTGATCTAGTCCTAGTTAATCACTTTTAGGCAAGATTGTATTCTAAGATCAAAACCCTGTAAAAAATGTGTAAATATCAATATAATTGTAACTTGCTTGAAAGATTTAACATGATTAAGTATAGACCTGTGACCATTTGTATCGAAATTGGTACAAAATTGGATCCCAAACCTACATGTGTCAAATCATATTCTACCTTATACATGAAAGTTGTTTATATTTTAATCCATGCTAGGACTAATATTTCTTATGTAGTAGATGGTGCCTCTATATTCATCTATTATTGATATTGTGATAATTGAAAATGGATAAATGAATCTTAAAGTATATTATGGTTTATTTTATTCTAGTATAAATGATGCTCATTATATAGTTATTATGATTTTGAACATGTTGGTGATATGACAGATAAAGTATCTTCTTTTGGATATGTTTTCAAGTGTGGTACATGTGTTATCACTTAGAGAAGCAAGAAGCAATAAACAATGTCTATCTCTTCTATTCAAGAAAAGAAGAGATAGTCATACTTTTCTTGAATAGAAGAGATAGACATTGTCTATTGCTTCTTGCTTCTCTAAGTGATAACACATGTACCACACTTGAAAACATATCCAAAAGAAGATATACTTTTCTTGAATAGAAGAGATAGACATTGTTTATTGCTTCTTGCTTCTCTAAGTGATAACACATGTACCACACTTGAAAACATATCCAAAAGAAGATACTTTATCTGTCATATCACCAACATGTTCAAAATCATAATAACTATATAATGAGCATCGTTTATACTAGAATAAAATAAACCATAATATACTTTAAGATTCATTTATCCATTTTCAATTATCACAATATCAATAATACATGAATCTAGAAGCACCATCTACTACATAAGAAATATTAGTCCTAGCATGGATTAAAATATCAACAAGTTTCATGTATAAGATAGAATATAATTTGACACGTGTAGGTTTGGGATCCAATTTTGTACCAATTTCAATACAAATGGTCACAGGTCTATACTTAATCATGTTAAATCTTTCAAGCAAGTTACAATTATATTGAGATTTAAATAAGAACTAAAGAAGTCATGTTGCTGAAAAAATTGTTGGAAGAAATCCATAAAGATGTTAAAGGAAGCACTCTACTCTCATGCGAAAACCAATGTTTCATAGCTTTGGTGAACAATCCATTTCAACATCAACAAATGATGTATATCGAGACTTATATACACTTCATTTGAGAAAAATTCCTCAATGGTGAATTTGATCTCCATCTCTGAATCTAATGATAATGTGGCATACTTTGATCTCCACCTCTATATTAGATAATCATGTGGCAAAATTCTTAATCCCCACCCTTTTTGTAAATTTATTCACAAAGCCCCTCTATGCCATGAATTTTGCAAGTTTTGAGAAATGTCACGCCTTTCAAAGTTTCCATTAAGGGGGAGTGTGTATGAAATGTCATCTCCTAATAACATTTTTGTATCTTTCTTCTTTATACTTCTTTTATAATGTCTTTCTTTATAAAAGATTGTCATATATAATTTTGTGTAACCATCACCCTATTTGAGTTAACTCGTAACCCAATGAAGAATTGTGTTATGGAGATTCCTTGTATTATAAAAGGATGTATAAATTCAGATAAGACTTCATGTATGCACTTAACAAGGAAGACCTTGAGACATTTTATTTTAGATTATTCCTATAGACATGTTAGCATTAAATCATCCAATATGCTTAAAAGATTGTAAATCCTTTTGTATACTAAGTTGACTGTACCATGTATCCCCACTAAACATTAAGGGGGAGTTTTGGAAAATGTAATATTTGTGGGGACACACTTGATGTGGCCCACAAGAACAAAACATAGACTATAGTATAAGTTTATCAATATAACTTATATTATAAGTTATAAATTTACACCTTAGTTGTAATTTCAAATAAATCAATTCATTGATTTGATTATGTGTTAAACATTCAATCGGTTCAACCAAAAGGTTACAACCATTTCACCCATTCTTTGAATAGGGTGATTTCCCCTTGGGAAACTACATATCTTTGAAATATTATTAGTGTGCACAAATTTACTGTATAAATGAAATTGAAGAAGTGAGTAGAAAGATTAATGGGTTATGACGTTCAACAGTTAAGAAACCCTAGATACATGTAGGAAGCTTCATGCAACAATTATATAACAAAAGGAGAAACTTGTGTGTGGTGAGGTTGGATTGACCCTAGTGGTCAATCCCTGCTAAACCAAGCTAGGCACTACACCACATCCCTTGATGCAGGAAGAAGCCTCACGTGGTTCTCTGATTGTAGGTGCACTTGTGTAAATGCAACTCTAAGCCAACTCTCTAATGTGTCCTTGGTTCTCTTAACCTAAAGATAACATACATAGCTATAAGTAGATTGAATTGTACCCTTCACGATTGTGTATATAGAACTAGTATATACATACCTATAATAAGCTAGTCAATCAAATTGCTCTTAAATTCATGGAAAATCAAATATTCTTTCAAATCCTATCAAATAATCAATTGTTACCTAGAGAAAATAATAGTTTAACAATTGAATCTAATTTTAGTTACATATTTATTGATGTTAATCAAACCTTCCCTGGTAGAACTATTTTACCAAATATTTGGCCTAGGTTTATATCTAATATTTGGCTTAGTGGAACGATCTTGATTGATCATGATGCTGACTTTGAGTAGGATGATAAACCATTATAAGAGGAAATACTAAATAACTATTGGGGGAAAAGTTTTCCCTATTTGGAAAAGCAAGTAGAGGATTAATATCAAGTCCATATATAGTTGACCTACATTTTCAATAAAAGTCAACCAAATTCACAAAGTTAATGTAATATAAAAGTTAAAATTTGGACACCGCGCATTTTTATATGCTTAAATCAAAACAAAAAAAACTACATACGGAAGGAGGACACAATTAATTATTAGAGAGATTATAGGTAATACATCATCATAATTTTGAAAAGAAAGCTTAACTAAATATCCCATCATTTTGTCCATAAATGTATAAATGCACGTGTTCATTAGAAGGAAGAAGTTAGGATTTCATAAATGTGGCACCCAAGTGCATTTATGGCTGAAAATGATGACCAATAAATAGTTGACTAAGTACTCGCCAGCGAATTTATATGATATATTCATCTAATAATGTCCCTCCCACTTTCCTCCAACTTACTATCATTTGATATGGGACTCGCAAACAAAAAGGGATTACTTAACCCACATAAATATATAAATGATTAGTCCGGATTATTTATTTCTCATCACAAGTCACTATAGAGTAACTAGTGAGAAATATATTTATGTAAATTTGTGAAATGATTTTGCATGAAACGTCGCCTGATTTAATAGAATGTCATTTTCAATCCACTAAGGTCCAACGTCTATTTCTTCCTCCCACTTGTTCCAACACTCAATTTCTCCTTCTCCAAAACTTACATTTCTATAATTTATATTCATTACATGGGTCTCCCGTTCGAGTATAAACACTCATGTTCCACATCTTGTCAATTCCATGTAATCTAGAAAAAGCCTATGCAATCTAACTCTTTATGATTGAAATGGTAATAACTATTCTCAGCTTCACAGGGACGAATACCAAGCTCATTAACTTTTCTAAAACAATGTCATTTTTTCCCCAAATGGTTTCTTGCCCACTTATTAACTATGTATTTGTAGAATAGTCTTGGGACATTTTCCTCTATTTGTCACTATCTCTCTATATCATGAGGAATTTTGTAGATTACAAGCATTCAGTAGTGACTAACAACTAATCTTATCTTTACAATTTCTCAAACCAAATTTTAATTCATTTCGAATTATACGATTTATCGATTGATTAATGAGACTTAAAGCATGTAGTTAGAGTAAAAGGTGATAATAATTTCACAAGATAAAGAGCATCCGGTATCTCCATGCATGTTTGATTAATTAATTAATTAGGCATTATTTATTATATCTTACACATTATTATTATGCTTAACTTGAGGTAGGCATATTTTGTAGTGCATGTTGATGAACCCCAACTATCTTATATCTCATAAGGTTTCGTACTTGGTTGAACCTTTACATGACTTAATATTGTCAAATGATTATTTTCTCTCTTAATATATTATAATGATACAAGTTTATATTTTTATGATACAAGTTTAATAACATATTAGAGCTAACATACATACAAAGAAATAATCCACGGGGTATAGATAGTACGGATCTAGAAGAGAATAATCCACACTCACTATTTAAATTATAGGATTTAAAGCCTACATCTAAGATACGACAATGGGTTCTCGCCAGGATCCTAAGGATTGAAAGGAAAATGTATTGTAATAGGAAAGATATAATCCTGAAGTATGGATTGTAATGCCATTAGGGATAAACGTATGCTATATAGAGAGAAGTTATGTAATAGAAAACAATATGTTACATGTGTCATACACTACCTGATTTTGCTACATGGTACATCATACAATCAATCAACTAACCCAATTGTTTAAGGTTTGAGATACTTACATATGCATGGACATTATTGGCGTATCAATCCCCCTCTTTGGTTTATAGCACCTTGTAAGAGCTTGTTTCGGGTGGATCACAAGAGAGATATGTAGAAAACCTAAGTCGTCCAAAGTTGAGGATTTCAATGACTAAAGTATACCTTGCTATTACAATTCATATTTTTGATAATCATGGTAACCCAATGCTCAAATGATAACCTCTAATTATAAGCTCCACTAAGCCCTAAGACATCTTAACCTTCAAGGGAATATTTATGAGTGCAGATAGAGTGGTAGGGAACATAAACTAAATTCGCAACTCAACTTAGACAATGCCTTTGACCATGCTCATCAATGTTTCCTAGAAAGATATGTTTTTCAAATAAATTGTGGCCAATGGTGTTACATGCAAATATTCAAATAAAAATGAGTGGGGGAGAGATAAGGAAGGGTAGATAAAGATACTTGGAGTAGGTGTGAAGGTGATATGCAAGTACTACAAGAAGACTATATGAAGGTTATATATGGTAGTATTCCTGATGTTTCACGTGGTTGTAGAAGGTCTAAATCAAAATAGAAAAGGTAAGAAATTTGTTGCAATGATCTTGGACGAGGTGATACCAACTAACCATTACCATTTCCTTGTACACACTTTAAGGCATGCACTTAGAAAGATCAATGCACTGACCACTTGTAAAGATACATTGTTAGTAATTGAAAATTAAGGTGTATATAGATGCATGAACTAAATATTATTACATGACATAATAATGTAACATGATATGAACACTTATTTCACTAAATCTGGACATATTCCAATAAATCTGGACTCCAATATTTCAAGTATTGGAAGAAATCCATCTTTGTTTTTGTGTATATTAGATTCCATTTTTGTATATAATGGATTCCATTATTACTATTATTGGAATCCATTAGTAGCAATATTGGATTCCAATATTGTCATTATTGTACTTATTCTAGTTCCAATTTGGCTATTATTGGATTCCAATAGCGCTATTATTGGATTCCAATTTCACCACTATTGTAATCCAATTTATAAATCCGATTTTTGGATTTGAGTTTCGCTATTTTATGATTTCTATTTTGTTATTATTTGACTCCCCCAGATAAGCCTCATGGCCACTATCTTACATAAGCCTAGTGGTTGCTAACCTACATAAGCCCAATGACCGCTAACTTACATGATGAAAGTGCATGCTAGGTGAAATAATCCTAACAGTGTAAAAGTTACATCTACCTTGTAGCCACTAAGTTACATCTACTTTGCTACCACTAAGTTACATAAGTCGTGCGAACGCTAAGTTACGTAAATGGACGATAATCCTAGTAGCCACTATCTTACATAAGCGTATAGGATGTTAACTTACATAAGCCTAATGGTTACTATCTTATATAAGTGTATAAGTTGTTAACTTACATAAGCCTAGTAGCTGCTAATTTACACAAGAGTACATTCGTCTAGATGAAATAATCCTACTGGCCACTAAGTTATATAAGCCTAGCCACAAAAAAGTTACATCAGCCTAGGGGTTAAATTTGAGGGCCACCTGTGCCTGTTAAACAATTTTTAGATGATAATAATTTTACAATATTACACTTTAAACAATACAAAATATTAGTTATTTAAATACTTCAAATTTATATTTATTTAATATTTTTATGTATATTGTATATTGATATTATATATATATATATATATATATATATATATATATATATAATGACAATGATATTGTAAATATGCAGGTTACGTGTGTAAAGTCAACTACTTTTATGCTTTTACATTTTGTAAATCATAAAGAACAACAAAGAGTTAAGAATTGTGTTAAACAATTTGTTTTGAAGAAATGGATTTGAAAATGTATTTCCATAGGAAATCAATTCCTTCAGGAAAATTACATTGACAATTACATAAGCATTGATCCCTCATAAGGGTATTAATTATTGTTCTTGAATTTGTGCAAGGTATTGTTGGATAGCTTCGTGACCCAGATTCAATATTTTAATTTGATCTCCTTTCCATATTTTGGTTGGACTCCATGCCCGGATGACACTGTCTATATCAATATTTGATGTGTCCCTTGATTTTCGCCACCATTGCCTTTTCTTTAAGCATTCCTAGTACCTTTATTTTTTTGTATTTTCTTTTCCTGTGGGTTCCCACTAGTGTACCCTTATCTTTTGAGCCTTTGTGTGAACATCTTGTATTAGAATTTGTTTTTCCTTTCCCATCCATATAGGTAAGTTATCATCAGCTAGTCTTATTAGTATCATTTACTCAACATTCACATCCACTACTAGGTTCAATTCCTCTTGAGGTCTATCACAAATAGGCCCAACATATATATCCTTATTTGAAAGGACATTTTGACTATAGTAGTTATCCATGTCAAGACATGGTGCACCCACTATCTGATCATACATTGTGCTATCCTGAATTGTTTTTGGCCAAAAAAAATCTCTCCTCATCATGCTACAATTGAAGAAGGGATTCTTTAGGGCACGTAGAACATTTTTCCAATATGCAATATTTGGAACATAGTATGCTTCTCCACCATCTGTTGAACTCTTTTCCTAGTGTTTGATGTATACTTGAATTTCTCTCTACATGTTTTCCATCTCTTTGAGTTCTTTGAAGGGTGCCAATAGAGGATCCCCTTTAGGAAAGAAATGTTTCCCATCCAATGTTTTCCATATCTAAATTGAGTGTAACCAGTCGAACTCCATGATTGATGCTTTAAACTCCATGATGGGCTTGTTGTTGACGACATGGAATTTAAACATCTTTGGTTTGTTGATACCCATGATCTTGTGGTTCCACAAAGGCCTTAAAGTCATAGACTTCCTCGATAAGGTATGGAGTGAATGTGCTAGACTCCTCTTGACATGTTCTGTAAGTGTCCATTATTTTTGGCAAAGAGAATGTTTCCAATTTGAACAAGTTTGTTGATAATCAACCAAATGTCTCATCTATATGTTCATGCGTGTGATCCACTGGAAGGAAACTCATGAATACTGTGTTGAAAACCCTTCTAACTGCCAACATGGATGTATACGCAAACAATGTGCAATTTTTTTGTCACTTGCAAAATTACCTAGTTGCAAGTACAAAATTGGTGGTTATTTTCTAAATGGACTTAAACATCTGCTTACAGTATTAGTTGTATGAGCACACTCATTTTTCTACTTGTATTCCTTGCACTTTTCATATGCATCAGTTTGTAATAGTGCATCATGTAATGGATGTTTTGACGTCCCACTGCTATATAACAAATCACCATACTAATATGTAATTGGTTCTTATAGCTTCCAGATACATACTACCAATGATGTTATTGTGAAGTTTTCTCCTTTCTCAACAAAAGGGAGACCAAAGTGCCCGAAACCCCCATTTTGCGCCCATGTATCAACATACCAGTCAAGGTAACATGGAGATTAATAACATTGCTTATTGATTTTACTTTTCTACATGTCCTTGGTATTGCAGTTTTCATCTTGTCCATTTTGTCATGCATAATGCTCAAATAACTATTAGGATTTGGTTGTGATTGCACTCTATGTGCATAGTAAGTTGCACAACAAATTTGAAGGTAATCCTTGTGCCATTTCTGACGTTGATCTATCTATGCCAATATTTCTAAACATGAGGTGGTTGCATGTTTGTTCTTAAGATCTATGCACTCGTCACATTTAGTGAAGAATTTGTTCTTGGTGATTGAAACATGGGAGAAATTTTCTTGCCATATTTTGTTGAGATTTGACTGTGACATTGAAAGAAGGTCCATCAGTGAAAGGCCCTTGTTAAAATTTTGTAGGATGCAAGAAAAACTATAACATGAAGGCAACAATCTCATTATTACTTTAGTACCATATTGCCCTGCTAAACGAGACATGTGTGGGGATATATCAAAATTCCTCTCCACCATTTTGGATATCAATGCAATAGTTGCGACATTGTTTGACATTTGTTTTTGTTTTCGTATATTTCCATTTACTTCCCTCCTCTTGCCACTAATCAAAGATTGTTTGTATCCATAATAGGTGCTTTTCGGGATTCCATGACATCTCTACTATGCATTCTGACATACGTCCCTTCCACATAACTTCAATTTATTTATAGTATATTCAAAAGTTTGACCTTGATCACAACTACTAGCATTTGTGGTGAATATATTAAGTACAAAGGTTTTTATGGAAGGTTCATTCATACCTAGAGTTAAATTCCAATAGTGATTGAAAGCACTTAGAGATAGATTGGAGAGACATCCTTCCTTGCAGCAAGGGTTTTTCTCAACTTCAAACAGAAATTGTTCTATTGTTTTTTCATCATTTTCCCTTGCCTTTGGTGTACTAGATGGAGTATAATTGACCAATTGGCGTTTGCAGTTATTGTCAGGTATTTTTATCAAGTTTTCATTACTATTACATATGGAGCATTCATATGAATTTAGGTATACTAGTTGAGGCAATGGATCTTCAAATGCACTCCACATTTTTACTGGAAAATCTTCTAGAATTTCTTTTAGGCTTACTTCCATAACGGAACCATCTTGATGGGACAACTAGTTGGCAGACCATTGGATGAGAGATCCTTCTGATATGGAGAGACCCTTGTAAAAAGGCCTAATTAATTTATCAACATGCACCCCAAATGTATTTCCATATAATTTTTTAAAGTTCACCTTGTATCCTTCAGAGACATTTGTAATTTTTACTTTTGCAATAAATTTGTGTTCTTTTGAACAAAACCGTATCAAATTGGAGAGAACCCCCTTGAACTTAAAATTGAAGTCAGTGTTTGATGTGGTGGTTGTTTCCTAGAGTTCATAATTTCTATTCACGCGAAGTGCAATTCTTGTTTATAGATAAACTAGGATTTCGATTGGCCAGGAAACTTTTTTGTTGCTTTGTAGACTTGGATATAAAAAATTACATGTAGTTATAATATTCTCCACAAAATCATGAGATTGTGTGGGTCACGACATTACTTCTGAAATCACATGTTATTCTTGTACCAGGGATATAAACCCTTCAACTATGTCACCTTCTTTCCAAGCACACTTATGTTTTAACACCACGTAGGTTGTAGAAAATTCATCCATGTCTTTAGGAGTTATGAAACATTGGCTATCACTATTATAACTCAAACCCTCATCCTCATTAAATGTATCCTCTAAGTCACTGTTCATGATGTTTTGAATACCATCACCCCCACATGTGAAATTTTGAAATCACATGTTTAATCATTTGCTTCCTTTCCCATGGGATAAAGTATCCCTTGTTTTCAATTTCTTCCAGGGTTTCACAATCATCAATTGTGTGTCACATTCTCACTCTACCATTGAATACAATACTTATTGTGACAAAAAATAAGCTAGACCCCACTTCTATACAATGAAGTGTATCTTTGGATGGATAAAATAGCCCCTCTACAACTTTCACACCTTTGAATAGTAAATCCACATGTGCTCCATCTTCAAAAATAGAGTTCATTTTCAACTGTATCCACAAATAAAAAGAGAAAATTAGTACTGATGACACTTAAATCTTTAACATTAGTATGGAGAATTGAAATCAAAATGAGAAAATAAAAATTTACATCTTATATGAACATCTTTAAAACCTCATTTAATCCAAGTTTTTGAGCATATAACAAATTGTATTACACCCTTAGATCCTCCTTCTATGTGTATATTTTTATCCATAAAACACATAGTGTAGGGGAAAGGAGCCAATGATAGTGAATCTAAATGTAGGAGGCTATTAAAGTTACATAACTATCATATTTTTTATAAAAAAAATACCTTTTAAAATATTAAATTTTTTTAATGCACAAATTTTCTTTTGTGGATTTAAATTTTGTTGAAAAATTATTTTAAAAGGATTTAAAATAGGTACTTTTTAGTACAAAGAAAATTAATATTAGCCCTTCCTTGTGAATGCAATCACCTTTTTAGGATAGTTGATGTGTCACATTTTTATTGGCTGATTTGTACAAGTGACTTAATTTTACTTGTGTTATTGGCTACCTTCTTTTCTAAATTTTAAGTATAAATGTTCTAAATGTTGACTTTGATTTTTATAACTAGTGGTACTATACTTCACATTACCACTCACAGTCATTGGCTTCTTTCTCGTATGGATTTCGAAATTTGTATAGCCTAGCGGCCGCTGTGACTTAATTTTTTTCATACACGCTAAAATTCAAATATTGACTAGAATGGGAGGTCAAATGTTGGTGATCGTACTTCAATGTGCGATTGAGTGCATTTCAAAGTTTGAAAACTAGAACTTGGATGGGTCAGTGATCACTCATCGTAGTGCGAGAGAGTCGTGGCCTCTTACATCTACGAAGTGTGATTCCTTGCATGTCGAAGTGCAATCCCTCACACGACGAAGTGTGATCCCTCGCATGTCAAAGTGTGATCCCTTGTACGTTGAAGAGCAATCCCTTGCATGTTGAAATCTAATCCCTCACACAATAAAGTACGAGCATTTTCAAGATGAAGTACGCGCATTCACACTTGTAATAGTGATCACTCACATATCGAAGGGCCATCACTAACATTTTCACCTTCCATTCTAGTCAAAATTTGTCTATCCTGACATCCTCTTCGACTTAAATTTAGGGCCATTATATTGTGTCAAAGTAAATCATTCATGTATTTAATTCTATAATTATATAGCTATGTTTATTTTATGGAATAAAGTTCAATTTTATTCTTTATTTGATTAATGATGGTGGTATATGCTTTGATTTAATTATGTGTATTAATTTTTTGAAGCTTTTTATGTATTACGTAATATTTTAACAATATAAGTTTATTTTTAATAATTGTGTATAATATTGAGTAGAAGTAACCCATGCTACATGGGGAAAAATTTAGTGGAAAATATTCATTAATTCACGAATATTCTAGTTTTTCAAATTTTAAATTGGTGAAGTTTTAGGGTATAAGTTAGGACTAGTTCGCCAAAAATTTTTGGGTACAAGTCAATTTTTGGGGTCAATTCTCCATTCCCGTGAAATATGAATTTGAAAAATTCTTGTTGATGGTGAATCACAACACCCCTGAATGTCTACAACTCGATGGGTTGAGACTCTCAGTGCGATTGCATAACATGGAGCTTTTCCCAAGTGTGGGACCTTGTGAATCGGAAAAGCTCTCCAGATGAAGGCCGGTTCCTATTCCTCTGTTCATATGCACACATAAAAATGCAGAGGGTTTACTAAAAAACCTAATCTAACTTTCTAAGGAGACATGGTAAGAAGATGCATAAAATAAACCTAAACTAACAAAGGTGATGCACCGAGGAATGAAGAACACCTATCTTGCCAATAAACACAAACCATTAAAATGCAATGCAAGATCATGCACAAATAACTAAAATTGTAGTGAAAGATCAAGAGGATGAAAATAAACACAGAGAGGGTTGAGAATCATCCACATATATGCATTATCTGCTCCAAAGATTGATACAATACACTACAAAATGCCAAGAGGCAAAGTTGTATTACAGTTTTAAATGGGAGGTTTGAACTCCACAAACTCACCTACCAAAGAGAAGAAGGGAGGGGCAAAACAAGAATGTCAAACCTTTAGAAAGAAGCCCCTCCTTATAATTTATAGGAATAATGAGAGAGGGAAGAAAGAGGAAATTTAAATCTACCCCAACCACCTCAAGGTTACATTTAATTTATCTCATTATGGTGGTAGGTGAGAACCCTAGCAAACCCAAAAAGTGGCGAACAATATTTTGCATTTTTAAGAACTTTTTCCCACTCAATTAAATATTTCTAGTTGTAGTTGGATAGAGGACCTCATAAGCTTTCTGAAAAGTCAAACCTTGCATGAATCCGAGCTCCATGTGAAAAGTTATGGCCATCTGAATATATGCGCCAGGGTTTGCTTCCTGTCAGCGCTCAAAATGTTGAGCCTCTTGAAGATGCACCCCGGTGCATCCATCCTTATGTCGACATACTCTTATTTGCACCAAGGCATGAATTTCTTCATGTCGAAACCTTATGTCATGTGCCCTTTACCTACGCCAAGGCGCAAATTTCTTCATGTCGACACCTTATGTCGTGCGCCCTTAACCTACGCCAAGGCGCGAATTTCTTCATGTCGAGACCTTATGTCGTGCACCCTTTACCTACGCCAAGGTTTGAATTTATTCATGCTGACACCTTATGTCATGTGCCCTTTCCCTGTGCCAAGGCGTGAATTTCTTCATGTCGACACCTTATGTAGTGCGCCCTTTACCTGCGCCAAGGCGCAAATTTCTTCATGTCGACACCTTATGTTTTATGCCCTTAATCTGTGCCAGGGCACAACTTATTGCATGTTGACATATTCTTACCTGCACCATGGGCACATCCATTTTCATGTCGACATCCTTTTTCCTACGCCCTTAACCTGTGCCAGTTGAAGATGCACAATAAATATCGGGCTTTGAGCTTCTTTGATTTCCATATTCTTCTGTTTGTCTATATCTACTCGGGGGGGAAGATATATACAACAATTCTCCTGAATACAGTCAATTGGTAGCATTTTTTTATACTACTAGTTGACAACATATAGTATGTTTTCGGGCGGTAGCATAAAATATGCTACCAGTCGGTAGCAGTTTTTATGCTACCAACTGACAACATACTTTATGTTGTCCGCCGGTAACATAAACTATACTACCGACTGATAACATATAAAAACACTACCACTTGGTAACATTTAATAGTGATGGCGTGATGTCTCGATATCTGCCATTCATGTGAAAGATAGTTTTCAGAAATTTTCCCAATAATTTCTAAGGTTTTTTCTCAGAGGGACCCTTAAAATATTCCTTGATGCTACGTAGTTTATTTTTAATAATTGTCAATATTAAAGAGTTAATTTCGATTAAATATATGTATGCCAAATCTAAGTTTCGAATAATGTCGAATTTTAGTTTTCATACATTAAAAATTATGTTATAAAAATCTTACCTTAATTCTTTACAATAACAATTACACTTTTTTGTAAGGTCAAATGTTACCTAATTAATATTGTGCTTACCTAAAAATTAAATGGAGATTAAACAATATAATGTAAAATCCACCACTAGAGAGTAGTTTTTATTTTTTTCATACTGCATTTAATGTTAAGTGGTACAATATTAAATTTTAGTCCATACAAGCTATGTCAACGTCTGCATTTTAATGCAATTAAATGGAAAACTGTATACTCATTTTGAAGGTGACAACACCAAAACAAGGAGCACATATACAAACAAGGGAAGAAAAAAGCTATAGAAAATTAAAAGAGGCAAAGGATTGTTATTATAGAGTTCAATTCAGTCAATCATAAAAATAACACAAATATTATTTCTTCTTGATATCATCATGCTAATACAATGGCTATTATATAGCCAGGAATGTTGTTGAACAACTTCCTATAAAATAGGAAGGAGTCACAACAATTAACCCGGAATGTTATTCACGGGTATAACAAAATCTAAGAATAATATATTGTTGAAACAATATATTATAACAAAATACGTTCAAACCTAATATTTAATATATAACAATATTAAATATTAGCTAACAAATTATAATGTAAACATTAATATTTAATTTCCTAACATTCCCCCCCTTAATGTTTACATGGTACAACATATCTCGTTTACTGATTGTAGCCTGCCACCTCTGTGTGCTCATGATCAACTCCGCAAATGTGCAGCATTGGGCTTACACAAAACTTGAACATGTGCCAACGCACATTTCTTCCACTAATGGTTTTCTCCGGCTTCTACCAACAACCTTACCAATTGGTTTTACAGGTGTACCAATAACCTTTCACACTTGGTTTTGCAGGATTACCAAAAACATTACACAATTGGTTTTTACAGGTTTACCAAAAACCTTACATAATTGGTTTTTACAGGTTTACCAAAAACCTTTACATCATGATTGCTACAATACTTTTTTATCAATATTATACAATGTCACTACAAAAGGGAATCATGTAGGAAATACTACTTTCAAAACTAAACAATAAAACATAATGGAAATGGAACAATGAGACCATGTTCCCCCCCTCATTGTGAACATTTCACTTATTCAATCAAGAACACTGAAATCATACTGCACACAACAAACTGCAATTCAGAAATGAAAGAACACTTACACACACACTGTCACCACAACTTCATGTGGCCCCGTCGTTGGCGACTGATGAGAGGTCGCTGAATGACCTCCATCCTCCTGTGCCTCCGTCCTCCAGTTTTATGCTGCTAACTCAGCAAGATGTGAACATGAAGCACATTTTTTTCCACATTGATCTTATTCTTTTCTTCCCTCCCGCAATGTGAAACACTTTATTTTTCTGGACGTCGGGTAACACCGAAAATGCGTCCGTAAGGCAATTTTTTTTTTTAAATTTTTTCTGACTTTTACAATTAGACGACTCAACACTTGATAATAACTAAAAAAGCAATCACACATTACATTTTACTATAGACTTATCTAATGAAGAACTATGACACACTATACAAACACCCAAAAACCTATATGGATCTATAGACAACTTTTATTTTTAATAAGATGATGATAATGACACAAGATTTAGAAAATGACTATTAAAAAACCTAAAATCACCTATATGACATTGACTACCTATTATTCACCTAAACACAATTTAACAATATTGACAATACAACTTTTGTTTTTTCAACATAACAATTTGACATAGACAAATTAATACTTTTGGCAATAAAAAGACTATACCACTGAGACTATAACATACATGGGTTTCTAAGACAACAATAAATACCTATGACTAATGAATATTATCCCACCAACTATTAAACATTGCCTAAATACATAAATGGCTTTCTCACTTATCTTAATGACAATTACAATAAAGACATCTGACCAACGAGCTCCTTCAACCATGGCATTACACAATCTTGGTAAGATCCTTGCAATCAGCATATGGTTGGAATAATTCTCCAAATATCTTCACTCTGAACAATACGCAGGCCTTCCTAATGGATGATCGATTGTGCATACATATAATACGATTTGATATGCTGACAAATGCCGATGGAAGTCGCAATGTCCACTGTGTCAGGTACATGGAGACTACAGCTGTGAACGACTTGACAACTGGCTGGAAGGAGCTTAAGATGGGCACACCACACCAATCCACAATCAGAATTTTTTATAGTATTGTAATCAAAACAAATCTTATTTTCAAACCATATCTTCCTATGTTGATCTTCGACAAGATCTACATTCTCATTTGATAGAAATCCGCTGCATAATTGTAATTAGAACTGTATATTGCAATAAATCCATTGCACAATTGTAAGGAGAAAATATATAGCCTTTTTAACTTGACGCATCCTTTACCATACTTGTCCCTTTTGATCTACTCAGTCTAATGAATGCACAACTACATGTATAAATAAATGATTGAACTGGCAGTCCTCAATGAAATGTAAGACACCTGCAGAAATCGTGCCTCTCCTATACACCAATCATGTTAGCAATTGTACTCAGAAGTATATATGTTTAAACGAATTACAAAAAATCTGTGCTCTCTGTCTTCTAATAGAAAAAAACACCATGAATGAACAATCTATTGTCTGTATGTCCCAGATGGTGAGAGATGCGTGTAGAAGACTAGTACCGATTCAAATGGTAGTCTGTATCTATTATTTCAGAACTCCAAAACTTTAATCAATACACTAATAACTCAAACTACAAACTTTATTCTTCACTCAAATGTGATCTCTCATTATCAGGGCAACCAAAAATTTGGAGAAGCCCTTCAATATCTTTAACACTCCATGAAGCAATCCTCTCTAATTTTTGTTAGCAGATTCACCTGCTTAGATACCAAATATAGAGTTCAATTTAGTCAATCATAAAAATAACACAAATATTATTTCTTCTTGATATCATCATGCTAATACAATGGCTATTATATAGCCAGGAATGTTGTTGAACAACTTCCTATAAAATAGGAAGGAGTCACAACAATTAACCTGGAATGTTATTCACAGGTATAACAAAATCTAAGAATAATATATTGTTGAAACAATATATTATAACAAAATCATTTCAAACCTAATATTTAATATATAACAATATTAAATATTAGCTAACAAATTATAATGTAAACATTAATATTTAATTTCCTAACAGTTATTTTATTTTGAAGAATTTTATTTTATAAACCCATTTCACAGTGATTGTAAATATTGCATTTTTTAGTAGGTAATTAACCAAATTTCAATGTTTGTCCACATGTTTTGATTCTATGAATTTACAGAGTGCATGACCCCTTGTATATTTATTATTAGAAAATGAAAAATGATATTAAGTTTATATAAGATGGAGTACACAATTTTTTTCATTTGTGAATGTTTATAGTAACTAATAAATTTATAGGACATGGAAAAATCACTATTTTCCTTGTTTTCACATTTTGAATCCCATGTTCTCAAATCAATTCCGAGAAACTATGAAGACAACATGGTTTTTCAGCACATCTAAGCAACTGCCATGTAAAGATATTTTACGTGCAAAACTTAGATGAAAATAATGTCTCAAATTTGCAAGAGAATACAAGGGGCACACATAAAATGTGTCCTTGCATTCCACATTCACAAATCAATCTAAATTCTCCATATATTGTTGAGAATGTTGATGATTCAAATTAGAAGAAAAAATTTCAATAACCCATGCTTATGGCAGAGATAGAAATAATGAGGAGATGATGAAAGAATACAAAGAAGAGTTATGGTTAAAATTTTCTATGAAAAAAATTATTTCAAAATATGAAGAGGTGTATGCATATCTAAACCATGGAAAGCTTGCCAAGAAACATTGGGATAATATAAAAAATGCTTTGAATCAAGTTTATGGAAAAACATTCGTTGGGATGCAATACAAATATAAGATGAACATGTTGAAGAAAACCCTCAAGAAGGAGAAACAATTGGAAAACACAACATTGACAACACATTCAACATGGAATTTCTATGAAGATATGGATTTCATTACACAAACAGCACATAAGGTTATTGGTTTTAATGGAAAAGAGAGGGTTAATATATCCACTTATACTTTTGAAAAAGACATGAGAGGGAAATCAAAAATCGCTTCTATCGACATTGAAAATTTGGAAGGAGAAAAACAAGAAACCCCTTTGAATAAAAATGGAATTTAGAACAAAGGTGTAAAGAGAAAAATAAACTCTTATGGATCTTCTGGATATTTGAAAGAGGTAATAAAAAATAGCATGCATCTATTCAGTCAGACAATGAAAGAAATTGAGCAAGGAAGACTTCAACTTGAGCGTGAAAGAATGGAACAAGAGAGAAAGACAATGGAGAAAATATTGGATATACAACTTCAAGTTGTAAGTCTTTTTACCCAGGTAAATTTTTTTTTAACCATAGTAATATATTTTTGCATCATTCATTCCATTATAAAATATGATATATATTGTGTAAGAAGAAATATCATGCATTGGAGTTAGCTAATACTTCTCTATTTTGCATTCTTATTTTTTATTTCATAACAATTCCAATGATCAGCATCATGGGTGCCACCAAGATCATTGACACACACATCCTAAGATACTATTCGGGTAAAAAAATAATTTTAAAATGATGTCGGTAAACATGTATATTTTTTTTTTTAGGAAAATATGATAATTCAATATGCGAGAAATCAATTGAACCACATATCATTGGTAGTATAGTCAAAGTATGGAATAATTATATACTCACTATGTAATTTAAATATGATAATATTAACAATGAAAATGGTGTTATTTTGATGATAATGTTGTTAATATTGATAATTTTTACATGTGGCATATATGGTTAATATTGTGGTTCCCCCAACATTAAACAAAACAACCTAAATTTTTCGTAATATTTGAAATATGTGCGTCGTTTGATAGCCATTAATTAGCAATTGAATATAAAGAAAATTAATAGCAGACACGTGTCTTTTGTAATTCGTGCACTGAAGAAAGTGGTGGTTAGAAGTGTCGGTTCCATCTAATTATAGATTTTCATTTATTAGTATATTTCAAGGAAACTTAAATTTGTGAAGATTTTGGCGAGAACATTAGCGTGAGGGAAAAAATCCGTAAGTATAATAATTCATTGGAAAATCTGATGGTTTGATTTCCAAAATTTTGAGCATGGTATTTTTTCATGAAGGCATCGAAAATTGGTATGCATTATCACCTTTGCTCCTTCCAAAATTTTGAAATTCTATGAATGTAGAATTTTCCGTAGCCTTTTAAATGAAACCATATTTTGTCTGCTTCTAGTAGTCAAATCTGTCTATTCTTTAATGCTCTTCAACACTTATCAATTGATAGGGTTTGACATCATTTTTTCATTCTATCTGTCGATTCCTAAATGATTTTCTAAATATGTGTGTATCCCACTTGCGAGTAATGTAAAACATGTTATGGGTATTCTTATCGTAAGAGGAATGAGAAATGATTCATAAAATACCTGACATGGACATCAATGATTAATAAAAGTGAACAAAATGAGTGTTGCTGAAATGGTTGAGTAAAATAGATCTTATTCAGTTAGGGTTTTCATTCATTTAGGGATTTTGGACCACTAGTGGCTAGTTTCTATAGACATTTCATTATAAATTAAATTTTAGTAGTGAAATAGTGATAGTAACTTCCAGTAGATGATATAGTAAAAGTAACACAAATAATTGTTTGCTTGTTTACAATAATTGTTTGATTACATAAGGAAATTGTTGAAAATAAAATTTTATAAAAACATATAAGTGACTACCAAAGCAAAAATGTAAAGAAGTGCGTCTGTGTAGGCTCCTCTTTGATAAACATTGAATCGAGGAATTATAAAACCTACTATTTGAGAAGTCAGGATAAACAAGATTTTGTATAATGTTTCACTTAACTGATGATTATAGAAATACGTATATAACAATTAGAGATTAAAATTACAGGCTCTGATTGTTTTAGTTAAATAAGCTAATGATATATCAACACTAAAAATTATAAGATGTAATGGCCTTTCTTTCTTAATGTGACAATAAGCATATGGATTTAGGGAGATGTGATATCTTGGGAAATTGTGATGTTTAATGAAAAGGGAGATTATACATAGGGTTCAGAGTCTGTATGTTCATACTAACACTACAAAGAGTTTTCTCATTATATTTATTAAAATTATACCATGGCCTTTGAGACTTCACTTACTAACTAATTATAGATCACCATCGCTTTTGAGATTTAATTTAGCATTAAAATGTGAAATTTTTATATTCCTTTCGATTACTTATAGTAAATAGTATGAGAACTACATAATGTTTGATCCCTCTCGAGGGTATGTAGTGCAACACTTGGTTTCATCAGGGATAGTCCAGCCAATATAGTACAATTATAAATAAGTAAAGAGAGGTTTACAAATTTGTGGAACAAACTAATTAGAGCTAAGTAAAGCGTGACCCCTAAAGAAAAAATGTAAAGAAAATATTTTCTCATTTCAATAATAAATTTCCAGTGAATGTCGCCTAACAAACACTAAGTTCAAACTCTTTTGTCGATGTTGATCATAGTGACTTTTAATCTTGTAAATGTTTGGTTGTGGATGACCTTAGAGACCATTAGGAACATAATTTTATATGCCTTGACCCCTCTATAGTGAATGTTTTCTATTCTTTGCTCATTGCATTGATATTTTTTAATGGTAATGATGGCTAGCACCCGCTAAGCTTAAAATATTTCTAGATTTTTCTCATTACATTAATAGTTTTACTGTTAATGAAGCCTAGCGACAACTTAGATTTAAATATTTTGTTGTAACACATATTAGTGACCTCTAGGAACACAAGTACGTATGTTGTGACCCATCGTTAATGTTATTATTCATTCAATTAGTCATTTCTTTTGTAGACAATTGAACTTAAGTTAATGTTATGACCGCTAATTAAACTAAAGTTATAAATATATTATTGAAATTGATTGGCGGGTGGACGCATATGGAAATTGTGATATTTAATGACCTAGGAGATTATACAATTATAATTAATTAAAGAGACATATACATGATCCTGCAACAAAATAATCAGACCTAAGTAAAGGTTGATCCCTTAAGAATACATATATTACAACAATTTTCTCAAGTCAATAATAGATTTCCATTGAATGGTGTTTAGGTAATAATAAGTTCAAAATATTTTTTCGAGGTGGATGTTATTGACCACTAAGATTTATATATTTTCTTGTTAATCCATTAGTAGTTTTCCTGTTAATGATGTCCAACGACCACTAAGCTATATGTATAACGTTTTGGCTTATAGTAGTAATAACTTGGATAAGAAGTACATATTTATTTGTTAATGATTCTTATACACCATTAAGTTATAAAAAATAGGTTACGGTTGACCCTAGCTACCACTAGGATAAGAAATAATTATGTCTGTACCCCTTAGTAGTGCAAGGATTGGCATTCTTTTGCTCATTGAAATAATAGTTATGATTTGAAATAATCCTAGATGTGGTGAAGCTTTAAATAATTCATTGTGGCTGAACTTAGTGACCGCTAATATCAACACTACGTATATATTGACCCCCCCACTAGTGTAAATATTGGAGAAATGTTTCTCATTCTAATAATAGTTTTCTTGTGAATAATGCATAGATACGACCAATATCTAAATATTTTGTTGTAGCTTAACATAATGACCACTAGGATCTAAAATATGTAAGTCTTGAATCCTCAATAGTGTTTGTATTGACACACTTTTCTCATTCCATTAATATTTTTATTAGAGTGACATCTAGCGAACACTCTGGTTAAAACTACGCATATCTTGACCCCTCAGTGGTGCATGTAAAACCGTTCTTTTCTCATTGCATTAATAGAAAGTATGTGAATGATGCCTAATAATGAGATGTGTACATGATCCTGCAACAAACTAATCTGACCCAAGTAAAGGTTGATCACTTAAGAATACATGTATTACACCAATTTTCTCAAGCCAATAATAGATTTCCATTGAATGGTGTTTAGGTAACACTAAGTTCAAAATATTGTGTCGAGGAAGATGTTATCAACCACCCAGCTTTATATATTTTCCTATTAATGCATTTGTAGTTTTCCTGTTAATGATTCCTATAAACCGCTAAGCTATAGATATATCATTGTGGTTGATCGTAGTAGCAACGAGGATAAGTGGTATGTATTTATTTGTTAATGATTCTTAGACACCATTAAGCTTTAAAAAATATGTCGTGGCTGACCGTAGTGACTGCTAGGATTAGAACTACTTATGTTTGCACCCCTTAGTAGTGCAAGGATTAGCCTTTTTTTGCTAATTGCAATAATAGTTGTGCTTTGAAATAATCCTAGATACAGAGAAGCTCTAAATAATTCATTATGGCTGAACTTAGTGACTGCTAAGATCAACACTACGTATATCTTCACCCCCACCAGTGAAAATATTGGAGAAATATTTCTCATTCTAATAATAATTAACCTATGAATAATGCATAGATACGACAAATCTCTAAATATTTCGTTGTGGTTGAACTTAATGAATGTTAGGATCTGAACTACGCAAGTCTTGAAACCTCAAGTCATTGCATTAATATTTTTTACTGGATTGATGCCTAACAAACACTATGGTTAAAACTACGTATATCTTGACCCCTCAATGGTGTATATACAACCATGATTTTCTCATTCCATTAATAGTAAGTATGTGAATGATGCCTAACACCTACTAAGATCTCAATATTTAGTTATGGATGACCTAAATAATGACCATTAGGATCAACACTTATTTAATTTATTTGGAAATTATTTTCTAAGCTTACCTAATATTCAGAATTAGGGGCATATGGATGTTGCCGTAAATTCAATTAGGTCATTTTTCTCAATAATTATTTCTCTTGATCATGTATGCAACATTCGTGGCCCTTTATTTTTTCAACATGGTGGGAGAGCTAGTAATTTCGATGGTAGATGCTTATTTATATTCCAATGAGGATGGTAGAGTAATGATAGATACCATGTTTGATCTAGCTACCTTACATGATGAATTTCAACATTACTCAACTCTATTTTTCGCAGTATAGGATAAAAGTGTTGATGTTGATGTCGTATATAAAAAAAGGTATACCTAAAGATCAATCGCTACGGTTATGAGACATAAGGGATATAAAAAGGGATGGTATTAATTTAATTTCTGCTAAACTCGAGGTGCTTCCATTTCCGGAAGTGATCACTTCCTATCTAATTCATGCAAAGTCCAAGGATTTGTCATTATTTTCTAAATCAAGGAAAAAAAAATAGGTTTTTTGTTGGGAATGCATACAAAAGTCATTATAAACTTCCAAAGATGAACTCCATGTAAAACTCACAAACAATCAAGTCCTAGATGGCCAAAAGGAGAGTGAGAGATGTTTTGTAGAGTTGGTCATTTGACCCATTAGATAATATGGATGATTCTAATCTGTCTAATATTTTTTGTTAAAAGGTTTAGACTAGGAGTCCATAATGGCATGGCCCTCATGAATAGGCTATATATAAATTTTTCAATCTCTAAGGTGGATGTTTCTTTGATCCTGTTACTTTGTTTTATTATTGATGATGGAAAAATTCCCTCCTTAGGGTAAGTGCTCTTTGTCAATTAGTGAGATGAAGAAATAATTTTTTCAACAATCATAAATCATTTTACATGGCTTCCTATCTTCTTGATGTTGTTTGTGGTGTTCTTGAATGTTCGGATTTATGTCGAATCCCATATCCTTCAAGCCTCTTGAAGGTAAATGAGCAGTATTCAGACATGTATGCCCATCATTTAAGATCACATATTCAATATATATATATATATATATATATATATATATATATATATATATATATATATATATATATATATATATATATATATATATAATTATTTGTATTTGATGTTGTCTGTGGTGTCCTTGAATGTTTAAATTTCTATCAAATTTGGTATCCTTTGATCCCCTTGATGGTAAATGAGCAATATTCAAACATGTCTTCCCATAGTTTAACATTGTATATTCAAGATATATGCACTTATTTGTATCCTCCTCTCTACCAATAATGACATGAAATGATGACACCAAGAATATCTGATGCCATCCTCACTTCCATAAGGAAAATGGAAGCCATATTATTCTATCCAGAATATACATTTATCATGATCGAGGGGCTTCTTATACCTCCGTTTTAGTTGTCATATTATGTGCTAGAAAAATTGACAAAACAAGAGGTTGCATATCATATTTGCAATGATATTGCTAGAAAATTTAAGGAGAAGAATCTTAAAACACATTCCACCTCCCAATCTATGTGGGATGCAGAAAATTTAATAGCTGGCCCGATTTAAAGGTTGCCTCATCCCATAGAAATTCATTTCATCTCCCCAAACACCTTTTAAGGAAATATAAAAAAATGAAAAGGGTTTCCCAACACCTTAATTCACATAAAGGATAGTTAAATATACTGTATGTTGTGCATGATGATAATGACTGGGTATAGATTTTTATTTTTTTTGGAAAATAGTTTTTTGAAAGGGACTATACCCTTGAGAACAAAAGAGGGCCTATAAGCCAAAATAGGAATGAGAACCAGAACAACAAGGATCAAGATCCAAATAAGATAAAGAAACCCAAAGTAGCCCAAAAGTAGCTACCCCAACAAAACAAAACCAGTACGAACACTATAGGAAAGCAGCCAAAAGACAGCAAAAAATAGCAATAATTACAAAGAAGTGCAGCAAAAGCACCCATAATTACTTCTTGGCGGCTTTGTCGATGATGGATTTGATATTCTGGCAAGAGGTGAACATAACCAATGTCATCATGTGGGTAGATTCAGTAACATCCAGCTGTTCAATGGTCCTTTTACTTTCCTTATCTGTGCCCCAAAGGGTTGCTGGAACTCCACCGAGATTAGAGATGCTGTGGACATGCTGCTCAATAAACTCTTCAATTGCATTAAAAATGGCCATATTATAATCATGGCGAGTCTTGGCCTTCCCTAAACGGGTGTCTAAGGAGTTCAGCATCTTGTATATATCTTCAACCTGATTATTATCAATAACCACCACCTCCTCCTCCTTCCTCTTACCTTTTTGCTTTGCCAAGTTTTTAACCTCTTCCTTCGACAGCTTCATGTCAACTTCTAAGGCTTCTAGCCTTTTTGTGGAGCTCTCAATGTGTGCTTCCTGAGAACTAGCACTACTGATATGCAGGAGGTTATGGGCAATTTCAATCTCCTGAGGGACCTTCCCCATAGTAGGGGTATCAAGGTTTAGTCTTCTAGAAGACCTGGTAGCAAGTCTGGCCGAAGTGGAAGTGAAGGGGTGGGAGCAGAGGTGGGGGGATGGAAGATGGAGCCGAGAAGGTCGACAACAGTGGTGGCTGGAACATAAGCTGGAGAGATGGGGCTAGCGGCTGTTGTGCTGGGCAGAGGAGGAATAGAACCAGGGGAGGAAGGGATACTGGGAGACCTAAGAAGACACAACTTATGTAACAAGAAAGTGAGACCCTGGTGCAATGGAACCGCATGTGCATGCTTATGAAACTCCAAAATGGAGTGCTCAAGAGAGTTAAGCAGATAGTGGGGGAAACATACTGTGTGAAACCTGTGGAAGTGATTAAGGAACACAAGATGCTTAGAGGGCACAGTGACGAACCTCCCCTCCAAAGAGATGAAATGCACCATCATGTGGGTAACCTCGTCAAAAGGTGAAGGGATCAAGCTGACCCACAGGCCCGCCGTGACAAAGACCAACTTCTCATTACCCTTAACAAATTTCCTCTCCTCAACATCTCTGTCAACCCTTTTATTAAAAAAGTGGTACCCCTCCATGCCAAGGCCAGTTGCTTCAGCAATTAACTCCTCATTGATCGAAATATTTCCCCCCCCCATAATCCACAGTGCGATCCTTCCAATCCTTCGTAAAATGAACTGAAATACTTTGGTTGTGGCCCTGAATCTTCTCAATAAAGTTGGTGATGCCTCCCTGGTTGAGAAGATTCCAAAGTTCCTCATTATTTTCCCATTCCGGATCCACGCTGGGCTCAATCTGGCAAGGGGCTCCTCCCATTATCACCGTGCTTAATAGCTTGCAAATAAAAATTACAGAATCCTTAAGAGCGCAATTATCAGTCTGCCTTTCACTATTATTTTCTGTGCGGTGAGAGTGATGATTAGAATAGTCGTTGCTTTTCCCACGAATACCTGAGTGACTGCTATTATGAACCTATGAAAATCTACATGTGTGAACAAAATTCCTTTTAATAGCCCACTCCAGATCATCATTATCTTTATTACTAACTTGGGAATCTGTAAAGCCTTGTATAAAAGCTGTTGAGAGCTCTATATTGCCCACATGCGCATCTTTCATCTCCATATAAATCCACTTGAAGTTCCCATTATACTTCATACAACCTTGATTGTCCGTCAAGATTTGCATGAGTGTTGTTTTAAAGTCAGCACGTGTGGAAGTTTTATTATTACAATTCCACCCCTAATGCTCATATCCCATATCTCGAATTTACATGTTCATAAATATCCACTTGAATGCTGCTTTGAAGCTATTCAGGAATGTTATCTTTATTATCCCAAACAATGTGATTAAAATTTATGCCATAATTAGACAATGCATTTGCCACCTTGTTACCCTCCCGATAAGTATGCATGATCCGAATGTTATTGAAGGTTTGGCAAATACTTATGGATTCCAAGATGAAATCCTTGATGTTCCAACTTAGAGGTGAGCACTTATTAAGATGATTAATTATATTAAGTGAGTCCCCTTCAAGAATGAGGTTTTGGATATTATGAGTCTGAGCAATTCTAAGGCCCCATAAAGCAGATAATGCTTCAGAAAAATGATTGGTTTGAATTCCCATTTTTCCAGCAAACGCAGCAATCAGACTGCCTTTCTGATCCCGGATCACTCCTCCCCCCACAGAAATCCCACGGTTACCCTTAGAGGCCCCATCAAATTTCAACTTATACCAGTTAAAATCAGGAGGATGCCATTGAATCAAAGATCTATCAATACTATTACCGGAATTACTATGGCTATTGTCAGCTCCTATCTGCCAGTGGGATAAGACATGTTCTTCATTTTATGGATAACTCTTGTTCTTGGGGGGTTTAAATCTAGCAATATTCTCTTTAATATCATTAGAAATTTTACCAATACTGAGCTTATAATTCTAATTTTTATTTCTAAAGATAATATCATTTCTATCTTTTCATACCCTCCAAATAATATGAGGAATAACTAGCTTCCAGAGCCTTTTGACAATACAATGTTTATAGGGTGGGCTCCATTGAGTCCATAGCTGATTGAAATCCTTCGAAACAACCTAAAAAGCTTCAAATTTAGAGAGGGAAAAACTCCATATTCTGGTAGCATAATCACAATGGATAAATAAATGACTGGTATCCTCAGAGTCTTTTTTACATAAATGACATCTATTAGGCATTATGAAACCTTTTCTCATCAGGTTGTCATTGGTAAGAATCCTGCCTCTAAGAGCCAGCCAAAGGAAGAAATTTATTTTAGGAGTTAACTCAGCCATCCAAATCCTACTCCATTTGAACTCAGTTTGACTATTGTCGAAGAAAGTATTATACCCAATTTTGACAGAGTAGTCCCCATCAATAGAATTATTCCAGACCAATTCATCCTTAATATTTAGCTGACTTAAGGGAATAAGATCTAATTGATCTTAAAGGGAGGAAATATTTTGATCAGATCATCTCTCTCCACAGAAAGTTTTTTCCATTTCTTTTTGTTGCCATTTCTCTCAATATAATCCTTGATATTAGTGCCATAATTGTTTGTAAGACTATCTTTGACCATCCCAAATATGTCCATAAGACTGCCAATAAACCAGTTATCATCCCAGAAATTTATATCACAGCCATCTCCCACTTTCCATTTACTGCCCTGTTTAATGAAATTTCTGCTCTTTACTAGATTGTTCCAAAAAATGGAACCATAGGGAAGGTGCTCATCTTGGAGAAAAGAAAAGACAGTTTGTTGATTTAGGTATTTAGCCTTAATTAAATATATCCATGGTTGTTTCTCTGAAATCATTCTCCAGCCCATTTTCGCAATGAGAGCCTCATTCATTTTCTTGATGTCTTTAATACCCAGTCCTCCTATAGATTTCAGAGTATAAACCTTATCCCAAGAAACTAAGTGAAATTTAAACTTCTCCTCCATGCCCTGCCATAAGAATTTTTTCTGAATCCTCTCAAAATTTTCTGTGAAGGAAGAAGGGATCTTGTAAAGCGACATGATATAAATGGGCAGATTTTGAAGAGTACTTTTTATGAGTAGGCACTTACCAGCACTAGATAAAATGGCTTCTTTCCATCTGACCATTTTTTTTTAAATCTCTCCATTAAATCATCCCACACCTTGTTAGAGACTTTTTTAGTGCCGAGAGGAAGACCCAAGTAAGTGGCTGGAAGCGAACTTATTTTACAGCCTAGGATTTTAGCAATTTTAAGCTGTCTTTCTTCAGGAGTGTTGAAGAAGAAAATGGATCTTTTATCATAATTGATCTCTTGCCCAGAAGCAGATTCGTAGAGCTACAGAATAGCCTTGGTAGCCTTAGCTTCAATGACGGAAGCCAATAGAAGGATGATTGTATCATCCCCAAGTTGTTGATGGGAAACAACTTGGCTGATGGAAGTGGGCTTTGAGCCTTTCAAAATACCATCATTGACTGCTTTACCAATTGTTCTACTAAGACTGTCAGCCATAAGAATGAAGAGTAGGAGGGAGATGGGGTCCCCTTGCCGTAGTCCTCTACTGCTAGTGAAAAAACCCATTGGCTCACCATTAACCACCACTAAGAATCTGACCATAGAGATACAAGCCTTAATAATTTTTCTGAATTTGTCCGGAAAACTAAATTTAGTTAAGACTTTGTCAAGAAAAAGCCAAGAAACCTTGTCAAAGGCTTTATTCATATCGAGCTTATGACTAGGTATAGATTACCCTAACATAAGATAGCCTTTTGAAGAAAAATATGAAGGAGATAGGGGCGGTACCACCTCTGAGAAAAGTTATTAAAAAGGAGGCTATAAAGAGAAAGATAAATTTATATTTAGAACATTCACAAAATACCTGTGCTCCATTATCTCCACCAATTGAATCTCAAACTAAGTTTTGAGAAGTCTTTCCCAAACCAAAGGAAGCACCAAATATGGTGGCATATGCCTTAACTTCAGCAGATGAAGAACATGAAACTATGAAAACTGAAATTTCAGCCAATGCATCCCCAGTGTAATCGTCTCAATATTCTCCCTCCACTTCACATGAAGTGAGACAAAATTGGGTAGAGAAATACATAATTTCCCACAAAGAACATCCATATTAAGAGGAAAAAGAAGAGCCTTTAGTAAACATTGAATCCAATCCAAGGATGGGAACTTTGAAAAGGGTAACCAAAAACAAGATATCAACAAAGCAAGCCATTGTTTGGTATAAAAATTCAGAAGACCTCTTCACTCTTAAAAAGAAAAGGAAAGCCAAAGGCTCCCAAGTGGTGCAATATGAGGAAGATCTTAAGTCCTTGATAAGGTCTATAGTTGAAGCAACCATATAAGTAGTGAGAGGATTACATGCTAGAAATAAATATCTTGAAACTCAATTAAAGGCCATAGTTCCTCCTGACACAATTTCTGATATAGAAGAGGCATTACATGGCTTGTAAAATAATATAAAGAACTACATCAGTAAAAATGAACAGACATAACCGTTATTAAAAAAGAATGAAAAACTCATTACAGTAATAACATCATTGCAGAAAACATTAATACAGATGGGGAAAGCCATTGAAAAAGTCATTTGTAAAGACCCTTCAATTATGACCATGAACAATATTGGTATATGCGAGACATATGATAATTATATGAAGGAAAGAATAAGGGAATGAAAATAATAGGAAAGAAGAATTTATTTGTAGTTTGATGACATTATTTCTAGAGGAAATCATATTTTCACAAAAGCTTCGGTCATGGAGATATTTAATGGAAACCATGAGTTGGTTTTTGATGAAGATTTTGTGACATTGCTTAAGCAATTCTTGGTTAATTTTAAAAGGAGAATAATGGAGGTGAACAAAGGAGAAGCTTCACATATCGTTGAGATTGTTTCCAAAACATGGGAAAAAATACAGAAAATAGAGACTCTGAAGGAAATGTCCAAAAAAGCAATTGGTAGTCAAAAGGATTTGCTTGAGAAGTCTACTATGTTATATAAAAGCCCAATTATTGCCATGGGAAAGATAACCAGAGATTATTAGATTTATAAAAAAATTACTGAGGAGTCACGATAGTGAGATGATAAAATAGGTCCCAAATGAGAGCAACAAACCTAAGAAGTAATTATGCCTGCCAACTCGGATCAATGACAACCCATAATTCAGGAAGAACCACAGTGAATAATAAATTGCAGTATCTGAGATAGGCGGGTAAGCACTGTAATATCTATGACATGTTAATAGATGAATATTTATAATTGATTGAATGTTCATGTATATATTCGAAATGCTATACTTATCTAAACATGCATTTTCTTTTTTGATACGTTAAGCTCCAAAAATGTCATTGTGGCATAAACTAGTGCACACTATATCGATCGCTAAACTCGCAATATATTACATGTTATTTGTTAAATCATAGCGACACCAAATCTTATAATAATATGTCACAACATAAGATAGTGAATGTAATGACAATAAATTCATTCTTAGTGGAGTAAAAATTCAAGATATCTGTTATTGAGAACTGATTGCTTAGCTCAAAAAATGTTTTTAAGGAATAACCTAGCAGTTGCTAAGCACACAATGTCTTACTTGTTTGTCACTGAATCCTAAGGACAACATATCTTCAAAAATATGTTGCAACATAAGCTAGTGGACGCTAAGCTAAAAATTTCATTCTTTGTCTTGTTAAATGCTCAAGACATCTAAGCTCAAAATATTCTATTGTGGAAGCACCTAGATGCCGTGTAGCTAATGTTTTTTAAAGCATACCATCAACAACTTGAAAAAATAATGAGTATGCATTTTCTAGCGGATGCTAGCATCTTAGAATCTTAATTTGTTCTGTTAAATCCTTGCCACAACCATGATCCAAATATTAAGGATTAAATCCTAATGAATACTAAGCATAAATTATTACATTGTTGTAAAGGCTAGCGGCCACTACGCTCAAATAAATTTCATTTAAAATGTTAAATCCTGTTGAAAGCTTTGCTTTAGAATTTATAATGTGGCAGTATGTAGTGGCCACTAATTTCATACTAACTTAATTTAATTTGTGAAATTATAGTGACCATTAAGCTCCAAATAATATGTTGCAGAGATACCTAGCAAACGCTAGACTCAAAATATCTTTATTTATTTTGTTAAATCTTAACGACCACTATGTTCCAACTATTATGATGATGTTCCAACTATTTTGTTAAATCTTAATGACTGCTAAGCTCAGAAAATGTTTTTGAGGCATAAACTAGAGGCCGCTAAGCTTGCAATATTTGAAATGTTTTCCATTGCATTGTAGCAACAACATATCTTCAAATACTATGTTACAACATAAGCTAGCGAACGCTACACTAAAAGCTTCATTCTTTGTCTTGTTACATGCTTGAGACATCTAAGCTCAAAATATTCTATTGTGGAAGTGCCTAGGTGCCGAGAAAATCAAAATATGTTCATTTGATTTGTTAAAGCATACCATCGATAACCTCCAAATATTATGATTAAGTGTATCCTAGTGGCCGCTAGGCTCGTAGAATCTTAATTTGATATGTTAAATCCTTGCGACCACTATGCTGAAAATATTATGCGTTAAATAGTAACAAACACTAAGCTTAAATTATTATATTGTTGTAAATAATAGCAACTGCAAAGCTCAAATTAATTTCATTTAAAATGTTAAATCCTATCGAAATATTTTCTCTAAATATTATGTTGTGGCAGTGCATAACGACCACTAAGTTTATAATACCTTAATATAATTTGTGAAATCCTAGCAACCACAAAGCTCTAAATAATATGTTGTAGAAATACCTAATGGATGCTAGTCTCGAAATATCTTTCTTTATTTTGTTAAATCTTAACGACTGCTATGTTCTAACTATTATGATGTAGCACTGTCTTAACAACCTAAGAGTTCAAAATATCCATTATTGAGTACCAATCACTAAGCTCAAAAAATGTTTTCGAGGCATAATCTAGTGGTCGCTAAGCTTGCAATATCTTACATGTTTTTTCATTGCATCATAGCGACAACATATCTTCAAATAATATGTTACAACATAAGCTAGTGGACACTACACTAAAAATTTCATTCTTTGTCTTGTTACATGCTCGATACTTCTAAGCTCGAAATAATCTAATGTGGAAGCGCCTTGGTGTCGAGAAGCTCGAAATATGTTCATTTGATTTGTTAAAGCATACCGTCGAAAACTTGAAAAAAATTATGAGTTTGCATATTCTAGCTAACACTAGCCTCCTAAAATCTTAATTTAATGTGCTAAATTGTTACAACCACTATGCTGAAAATATTATGCGTTAAATTGTAACAAATGTTGAGCTTAAATTATTACATCATTGTAAAGGCTAGCCACTAAGATCAAATCAATTTCATTTAAAATGTTTAATCCTATTGAAATCTTTTCTCTACATATTATGTTGTGGTAGTGCACAATGACCACTAATTTCATACTACCTTCATATAACTTGTGAAATCCTAGCAACCACTAAGCTCCAAATAATATGTTACAGAAATACCTAGCAAATGCTAGACTCAAAATATCTTTATTTATTTTGTTAAAACTTAGTGACCTCTATGTTCCAACTATTATGATGTGGTAGTGTCGTAGCGGCCTAAGAGTTGAAAATATCCGTTATTGAGTACCGATCACTAAGATCAGAAAATGTTTTTGAGGCATAACCTAGTGGATGCTAAGCTTGTAATATATTACATGTTTTTCATTGTGTCGTAACGACATCATATCTTCAAATAATATGTTATAACATAAGATAGTGGATGCTACGCTAAAAATTTCATTCTTTGTCTTGTTACATGCTTGAGACATCTAAGCTTGAAATATTCTATTGTGGAAGCGCCTAGGTGCCGAGAAGCTCAAAATATGCTCATTTGATTTGTCAAAGCATACCATCGACAACCTCCAAATATTATTATTAAGCATATCCTAGTGTCCTCTAGGCTTGTAGAATCTTAATTTGATATGTTAAATCCTTATGACTGCTATGCTAAAAATATTATGCATTAAATCATAACAAACACTAAGCTTAAATTATTATTTCATTGTAAAGAATAGCGAATGCAAAGCTCAAATTAATTTCATTTAAAATTTTAAATCCTGTTAAAACATTTTCTCTTAATATTATGTTGTGGTGGTGTGCAACATCTACTAATTTCATACTACCTTAATATAATTTGTGAAATCCTAGCAACCGCTAAGCTCCAAATAATATATTGCTGAAATACCTAGCAGATGATAGACTCGAAATATATTTCTTTATTTTTTAAAATTTTAATGACCTCTATGTTCCAACTATTATGATGTGGCAGTGTCTTAGTGGCCTAAGAGCTCAAAATATCCATTATTGAGTACCTATCGCTAAGCTCATAAAATGTTTTCAAGGTATAACGTAGTGGTCGATAAGCTTACAATATCTTACATGTTTTTCATTACATCATAGTGAAAACATATCTTCAAATAGTATTTTACAACATAAGCTAGCATACGCTATGCTAAAAATTTAATTCTTTGTCTTGTGAAATGGTTGAGACATCTAAGCTTGAAATATTCTATCGTAGAAGCACCTAGATGCCGTATAGCTCAAAATTTGTTAATTTGATTTGTTAAATCCTACCACCAACAACTTGTAAACATTATGAGTGTGCATATTCTAGCGGATGCTAACCTTCCAAAATCTTAATTTAATGTGTTAAATCCTTGCGACCTCTATGCTCCAAATATTATGGGTTAAATCCTAGTGAACGCTGAGCTTAAATTAATACATCGTTGCAAAAGGTGATGGATGCTAATCTCAAATCAATTTCATTTAAAATGTTAAATCCTATCGAAATATTTGTTTTAAATATTATGTTTTGGCAATGCGTAGTGGCCGCTAATTTCATACTACCTTAACTTAATTTGTGAAATCCTAGCGACTGTTAAGCTCCAAATAATATGTTGTAGCAATACCTATCAAACACTAGAAATGCAATATATTTCTTTATTTTGTTAAATCTTAGCGACTGTTATGTTCCAACTATTATGTTGTGGCAGTGTATTAGCAGCCTAAGAGTTCAAAATATTTGTAACCACTTATCGATAGCTAAACTAAAAATATGGTATTGTGTTATACGCTAGTGTCTGCTAAGCTTGCAATAGCTTTCTTATTTTTATTAAATCCTAATGACAACTAATATCCAAATAATATGTTGTAGCATAACCTAGCAGCTATTAAGCTAAGAATATAATTCATTAATGTGTTAACTGCTAGCAACCCTAATTTCAAACATATTAGTTTGTGGCCTTCCATAACAATGCTAATGAATTAATATATATGAGAACACTCTATCTTTTGCCAATAATATGTGGCCTACTAATAATATTGTTTTAAAAGAATTATATCGTCATGACTACAAAGCTATTTGATTTTTTTTCATGGCTTAGAAAGCAGAAATGGAAATATAAATATAAATACATAGTGATTAAAATATTTAATATATAAAATTTAGGCGTATATATAACATGTTTACCTTCCATTGCACAAAAAATTATCTCATAACTGAATATTTAATATGATTTTATAGTTTTAAATCATTTTGTTAACCTCGAATATCTTCTAACAAAGTCAACGTGGCAACCATATAAACAATGTACAATGAAATAATTACCTTGGGTTGTTTCTATCATCATAATAAAAGGGGAAAAAGCTAGAAAGAATAGATACCAAAACAATATTTTGAGTCTCTCTAAACATTACAATTTTAAAAACTAGTGATTATGCCACTGGCCATCTTTATCAGGAAAAAACAATCCAAACGGGAATATAGAATGGCGGAAAATTGAAAGTGTTCAAATGAAATAAAAACCAGAGCTGAAAATTGATTAAATTTTCTTTGGTTGGGTGAAAAAAATTCCTTGTTTTCTTGAAAAACAAGGCGGTTTGAAAAAATGATCAGAAGAAACCTGTAACATCCCAAAATTTCTTGTAAGTTAAATTAACTATGATTAAGTCTAAACAGGATTAGACGAGATCATCATTGGGTGTAAAATTCATTTGGTTTGTCGTATCATGACCCACAACTTCTGCTGCGGGGTATGACACTACGAAACGAATAACCCCGCACCCACCTTGATGATCCTTCCTAAAACATGAATAGGCCTTAATCATAGATAAAACGGTTCATAAATTATGGTGAATCTTTTGGTTACTTGTATTCCAGTTACTTTGTTTTAATCGGTTTGGGCGTCTTTTGTTTTGTTTGACTTTTGCATGACCATGATGATAATTGTTTCTGTTTTATTTGACAATGCTATATCAAGCCAACTTTATGAGAATATTCAAATTATTATTTACAAAATTGGTCATTTTCATATTGGAATGTTTTATATAAACCTGGAAATTCAACTAATTTTTATGGTAATATATTATTGGAAATATGTGGACTTGTATTATGAAAGTTAATTTTAACTTAACCATTAAGCTGGGTGACAACAAAAGTAAAAAAAAAATGTATGAAATATTAATTAGTAAATATATATATAATAGAGGGATTTGGCATGTAAGCCAAAAGTTTTATTTAGTTATTGAAATTTATGGGCTTCATAAAGTGAAACACCTTCACATGGCACAAGCGTGCGGCATGCACTAAAACACGTACCAACATTGGGAAGCCCGAAAATTCTTCAATATGCCGCCCAACTATAGTTCTTTCATTATATCTTTTCTGTTATTTTTTCTTCATCTATTTTCATTATCCGTGTGAGTTTTGGAGGAAAGAAGGATTCAACTTGTTGGAGTGGGAAGAGTAGAAGGTTTCTGATTATGGATTTACTTCAGGTATGAATATCTTCTCCTTTCTCTACTACATTATTTGTAAAAAAATGAGGAAATACACATTCTGTATTTAATGGAAATCAAGGAAATTGTGGACAACTTTTGATTTAATTGTTTGGAGATGAAGTATGAAAAGGAAATTGATGGATTCTATATTATTTTTAGTTTTCTTTGTGTGGTTTCAGCCTAACCCAAAAAAATACACAAATGGGGTTTTGGGTTTTGATCAGCAAAAATAAATTAAAATAAAGGTTAAAAATTCCTTCTCTGCATTATAATAAATTATACCCAAAAGGAAAAGAGTTGGGTTTTTCCTGTACAGGAAGAAGGAAAACGTTTTGTGAATTTGTGTGTTTAAAATTGATTTGTGCTTGTGGGTTTTCATTTTGTTAAACTGAAATCGGGTTTTTTGTTTTCTGTAAACAAATCAATTTGGGTATATAAATCGATTTGCATAAAGGAATCGATTTGGGTAACCCAATCAATATGGGTATTAAACAAGTTGGGTTTTTATATTTTTCTTTTTTGTTGTTATATGTAGGTCTGATTTTTAATTTATTGAGATTTTTTTTGAATGATAATTTGTGGGTGTCAAAGCTCTTGCATGGGACTGCATTTTCTAGAAATTTTATTATTATGGACCACTAAATCGGTTCATGTATAAATGAGGGTGTCTTGTTATGTGTGAATAATTACAAAAAAATGGCATTTAGCCTATAACTTCTAGCCTGGCAATATGACTTGGATTCTTGTAAGACTTTGAAAAATAAATTGCTTGTCTTGGTAAGGGAATGAAAGCCTGGACAAATTGACCGAGATGTACCAAGGAGTAATTGGAGGCATGATTAGGTTTAAAATAATGATATCTTATGAAAGAATTTATTAGTTGTTCTTTTACTAAAAAGAGTATGTTTAAATGATGTAACCATGGTGCTGCTATATTGTTGGTTGGGCTGTTTGTTTACTAGATAGAACATGTTAAAGTGATGTAAATATGGTGATATTTGTGCTAATTTGTAGAGCTTATCATTGACTGAAAAAATACTCTTCTTGATCATATTGTTTTTATGAAGTTATGTAGAAATTTTAAATGTCAAATGTGTATTTATTGAAGCTGGAATACAGATGTATTGACCTTTGTGATTAGAGGGAAACATGATCGCTGAAATAGAAATTGGTTATTCTATTTGTGTGCATCCATAGCTGCATCTTTATAGAAACTAGGTAGTAATACATTTTCAGTTGTATTACCATGTGCTTGTTGATAAAACAACATGGATATCATTTCATATTTTATTAATTAAATAAATAAAAAAATGGAGTTAATATTCATGCCAGTTCATTTTGAACTGACATCATAGCACTACTTCAGTCTTGTAGAACCATTGGCCGATACATTCGGATGTGCGGAAACTCATGTCTTGTGAAGTTTTATCAGAGCATGGATCTAAATGAGATACTTATATTTCAATTGGTGAAAGGATGATATCCTTGATTTTTTGGCTGAATTATTGGGATCTTGGACGCATTGTAAATATTCAAACCTCACTATGTGAGAATTATTATACCGGTTATATATTTTTCCTTAACGGCATATGTAATATATGATTTTAATAAAGAGATGATTACCTTGTGTGTAATAATATCTCAATATGAGTAAATGATGAATACTTGAGTTGTGAAATCTTACTTTTCACAAATTTTTGAATACATTTATTTGATAGTTATCAATGTATGAAGCCAATAATTGGGCAATTATTGTAGCAATCAATTGTCTTTAATTTCTAAATTAAATAAGCTATTTAGTGGCGTAGCTAATCGAAGGAATAATTAAATATACATGTTTTAATATATATTTAATTTGGCCTTTTAGTAAAATTGGTATTGATATGATAAGATTGTAAATCCTGTTGTATAGAGAATGAAAGAGTATCATTATAAAAAGGTAATTTAAGGTTAAAGAATTAAACATGAGGAAAAAAAGACTAAATGGGATGGTAAATAGATGAAAAGATCCATTAGGCATATTAAGGGATAAGTACATGCGGAATGTTGATATAGTTACATTTCAGCAAAATGAATGTACTTATCTCATAAAGATCCTAGTTGGCCTTTGGCATCTATCTCAATATAAACTCTTGCAAGATAGGTTTAATTAGAAATAAAATAAAAACAAACTATAAAGACCTAGATAACTGTGAAAGGGATAGTTGTGATGTGGTAGAAGACTTAAAACTCATAAGACTAGTGTGATGTCTTGAGTTTAGCCGTAACCTGCATGATAGATAACTTCAGCCAAAGTAATGCATTGATGGTTGTGCATTGTCTGATCACCTAGTACTCTAATTAAATAAAAAAAAATTATCTGTAACTTGATCATGGGAAGTTGAAATACTGAAAATGAGGTAGAAAATGGTCGAATAATGGAATAAGAGGTTGGGAAACTAGCTTCGTGGTAGACCCAAGGACTTTCACATAGTTCCCATGACCTTTAAAAGGTTGAGCCAAAATGCTAGTAAGCATTGTCACTTGAAGTAGTGACGAAGGGAGATCATGTAGATCTGGATACACCCTTCTCAGCCGCACATGACTTACATGGATGTTATCAGATAGATCAAAAGAAAAAAATTGATTAATGAATTTGATTAAATAAATCTGTATGATTGTAGCTGTGTAATTTATTATTATGTTTTTGTGTTTAAAAAAAATCCTCATTTTTTAGCTCTTGTAATTTTGACAATTACATTTTTATATCAGAGCCAGAGGCTCAAACACTTGGACATTAATGGGACACACGTTCTAATAAAAGTATCCTCTTTTATAAAACATGAAACTATGGCTAGGTCGGAAACAAGAGCTACTATGAAAAGTGACAGTGGGGTAAATATTGATGACACACTGGATAATACGACTGCTAAGTTAGAAGAAATCCTCAACCTTTTGAATGACACCCGAAACTGAGTTGTTGCCTTAGAACAAAAAGGTCAGGGTGGTGAATAGAATGAGGATTGTAGGGATGAGAATTAAGGTGATGAGCAATATGATGATCAACCTGAGCACCTGAATGAAACAGAAAATAAGAAAGCAAGGCTGGCTGCTAAGTTAGCAAGGGAAATTAAAAGAATATCCCCACCTAAATTTGATGGTACAACTCTTGGGGATGGTTCTGAAAATTGGCTCTATGAAATGGAAAAGTATTTTGAGATTAAGGAATTTTCAGAGGAGGTAAAATTAGTATGGGGAACCTACCAATTGTCCCGTGAAGCATCTTCCTGATGGGATAACTGGAAAATGGAACTAGGAATTGATTCTAGTATGATCACATGGGAGCAGTTCAAGGCCTACTTCCATCAAAGATGGCTAACTCAGCTATACTTTGACCAAAAGATGGTAGAATTCCAAAATATGACTCAAGGAAAGTACTCAATTACAAAATATTGGGAACATTTCACTCGATTGCTGAAATATGTTCCTTTGTATCAAAAGGATGAGAAGTTTAGAATGAAAAAAATTATAATGGGATTGAATCCTAGTATTGGTGGTGAAGTAGATGTTCATGGACCTACCTCAATGGAAACAATGTTTGAAAAATATATCAAGCATGAACTAAAGCCACGAAGTATTTATGCCTCTAAAGAGGAAAACATAAGGAAAAATAGAAATTTCCAAAAATCAACCGTAAGTAAACCAACATGGAAAAAGGGAAACAACAAGTTCAGGCATGTCGATAAAAGATGAATAGCGGGTAGAACTATTGTGTATAATAATAAAAATGGGCAACAAGGAACAAGTTTCAGCCAGAATAAGATTGAGAGAAAAGGACCATTGGGAGGATGTTTTAAGTGCGGTGGTGATCATTTCGCTAACAATTGTCCATAAAGAGGACAATGGAATAACCAGCAGAAGGGATTTACTGTAATAAATAAAGAGGGGCAACAACATAAGATTTATGTTGCAACCCATAATAACAAATTACATAGCTACAACATAAATTACAAAGCTGTGTAATTTGTTATTATGTTTTTGTGTTAAAAAAACCCTCATTTTTCAGCTCTTGTAATTTTGAGCGTTATAAAACTGGTAAGTAGAGATGGGTTGTAGAGCGCATTTTTGTAGGGATAAGTAGGGATAGATTGACTTGAAAAGATAGGAACTAGAAAGCACAAGAAGGTTTGACAAAATGATCAGAAGAAACTGGTAAGCAAAGCTGGGCCGCAGAGCACATTTTGGTAGGGAAAAGTAAGGCTAGACTAATGTGAAAAAGACAGGATTTGGTCGAAGACAGAATGCCTGAACAAGCTTGAGATAAAAAAAGGTTCACATTTAGTATAATATATGTTTTTGATAAATACTTGATGATATGAGATTATTTCGTGCTTGGTGATGTCATTCAAACCACTGTCTACTGCATCAAACTATCTGCACTATTTTTCTGCAACCCCTTTTGCTTCCCTAGTTTGTGTGTGCCCTTTTTATTACCTCCTGATTGTTCCCTGGCCAAAAAAATTGGGATTCTTACACGACCATATAATTTATGAATTTATTGTATTATTCTATGATTTCACAAGATATTTTTCTACAAGACCGAAAAAACAAAAAACCATAAAAACTAGTTTTCCAGGGTATTTAATAATTTTTTCGGCACATTCCATGAGAGAAATTTTAAAAATATAAAAAGTGCAGGATATGAAAATTAGAGCGGGGGAAATTGAGTGTATATTGAAATTTCAAATTCTCAAAAATGTAGGGGAATTCGCAATTCAAATTTTTAATTTACCACTCATTAAGTAATGGTGTGGGGTATCTTAAAAATTAACAATATTGAAAACAACATCTTATCTTATTGGCTATAGCTTAAAATAGTTAAAACATAATAAACCATATAATATTATAATAAAATAGAAGAAATAAATTGTATAAATGTATAGGCCTAGTTATTTTTATTTTTATCAAAATCAACCTAAACAATGTTAGATGTAGTGAACTAATGAAATATAATTCTCCAATTACTCTCCTCCATGTGGCAAGTTTGAACCTGATAGTTAGAAAACATTATAATTGACACATTTATTATGAAATTTAAATATAAATAAATGATTATAAAATATTTCAAAGCTATATGAAACTGCGATATTGTAATATAAATAACAACTAGTAAATCGACGACATGTGGCATGAAACTTTTGAAATTTCAAAAGGTGTTTTTTACATCTAAACAATGAAAAATAATAGTGCTTCAAATCTGTAAAGATAGTCTTTACAATGAAAAGAGGTATTTGTATGAGCTTAGTGGCTGCTAAGCTATATCATGATTTGTTATTCTATCACTATTTCCAAATTAAGCAACTGTTGAGCCCTGTGCACCCTATGTCATTTCATTCAATAAAAATGAAGCTTAGCGGTCACTAAGCATTTTCCTTGATAAGAACAGATGTGAATTATATTTTTCAATGATATATATTATAAAAACTACAAAAATATCACTTACTTTCAGGGGTATATATGGATTCTAATTTACAAAGATATATCTTATACGAGATAAATATGTTGTGCAACAATTAGGGCTGCCATGTAAAGTCAACCCAATATGATACAATTACAATCAATAAAAAACACTATCGATTTAAAGCAATACATATAGTGATTACAATGATAAGTGATATTGATAGGAGCCCGCTAAGTTAGATAATTGTTTGTCATTATATAACTATTCTCAAATTAGAAACTATTGAGCCTAGTAGCCGCTACATTATTCCTTTCAACTAGTAATGGAGCTTAGCAGTCGCTAACCATTTTATTTTATACAAACCGAAAGTATTGATCCCTCTCGATGGAACATAGTGCATGAATTAGCTCCACCAGGTAAAGTGCAGCCAATTTGATATAATTATAATAATTGAAAATTACAATCGATCTAAAGATGTAAAAATAGTGATTACTACGACAAGAGGTAATGAAAGGATCCTAGCGGATGCTAAGCTAGACCATGATTTATTAATCAATACTAGTTTGAAATTGAGAAATTATTGATCCTAGCTGCCTCTAGGTTTTTTATTTGATATGAATGAATATGGATTATAATTTACAAATATATTTCTTAGGAGAAATAAAAAATTCTTGAATAATCTTGATAGAATATAGTGCAGCAATTGAGTCTGCCATGTAAAGTCTGCCCCATACGATAGAATTACAATCAGTGAAAAACACTATCGATCCAAAGCAGAACATATAATGATTACAATGAAAAATGACAATGATAGGATCCTAGCAGCCGCTAAGATAAACCATTGTTTTTTATTATATGGTTATTCCCAAATTTAGAATTGGCTCCACCAGGTAACGTGCAGCCAATTCGATAACATTATAATCATTGAAAATTACATTCTCTCTAAATATGTAAAATAGTGATTACTATGACAAAAAGTAATGATAGGATCATAGTAGATGCTAAGCTAGACTGTGATTTTTTATTCAATGACTATTTTGAAATCAATAAATTGTTGATCTTAGCGGTCGCTTAGATTTTTCTTTGATACAAATGAATATAGATTACAATTTACAAAGATATATCTTAGGAGAAATAAATAAAATTGATCCCTCTCGATGGAATGTAGTGTAGCAATTGGGTCCAACATTTGAATTCTACCCAATATGATACAATTACAATCAATGAAAAATACTAACCATACAAAGTGGAAGAGATAGTGATTACAATGACAAGTAGTAATGATAGGAGCCTAGCAGCCGCTAAACTAGACCATTGTTTGTTATTATATATCTATTCTCAAATTTATAAACTATTGATCCTATCGGCCATAACGTTATTCCTTTCAACTAGTAATGGAGCTTAGCAATTGCTAATCATTTTCTTTGATATGAAGAGAAAGTCTTGATCCCTCTTGATGGAAAGTAGTGCAACAATTGGCTCCACTAGGTAACGTGTGGATAATTTGATACAATTATAATCATTGACAATTACAATTGATCTAAAGCTAGATATAGATGGTGATTTCTATGACAAGAGGTAATGATAGGATCGTAGTGGTTGCTAAGCTTGACCATGATTTGTTATTCAATATCTATTTTGAAATTAAGAAATTGTTGAGCCCGTCGGTCACTAGGATTTTTATTTGATATGAATGAATATGGATTATATTTTACAAACATATATCTTAAGAGAAATTAATTCTTCATCCCTCTTGTTGGAATTTAGTGCTGCAATTGGGTCTGCCATGAGAATTCTAGCCAATACGATATAATTACTATCATTGAAAAAAATATCATTCCAAAGTTGAACATATAATGCTTATAATGATAGTCAGTAATCATATGAGCCTAGTGGCCACTAAGCTAGACCATTGTTTGTTATTATTAGTTATTTTCAAATTAAGAAAATGTTGAGCCTAGTGGCTGCTACATTATTATTTTCAACTAGTAATGGAGCTTAGAGGTCCCCTTTTTCAAATTAAGAGACTATTGAGCCTAGCCACCACTATGTCATTCCTTAAAATTAGTAATGCAACTTAGTGGCATCTAAGCATTCTATAATATAAGAACCTAACTGAATTATACAACATAATTAATATATCTTATGAGAACAATATAAGGCTTCATCCCTCCCAAGGGTATGTAGTGCAACACTTGGATCTGTCTAGAATATTCAAGCTAGTACGATACAATTATAATCATTTAAAAACAATATATCAATTCAAAACTATAGAGGTAGTGGTTACAACCATCAAATGTAATATCGGGAACTTTTCAGCTGATAGGGTAGACAATAATTTTCTATTTTATCACTCTTTTTAAATCAGGAACAAGAAAATCCTAGCGGTCTTTATGCCATTCCTTTCAATTAGTAATGGAGCTTCGTGGTCATGAAGCATTTTCTTTGATACAAATGGATGTGAATTTTAGCATACTCCAATGCTCAATTTCAAATAAAACTTTTTACGTCTTAGCTGACACTACGTTATTCTTTACAATATCTGATATGGAATAACTAAACATTTTTATGTTCAACAAATACTACTTAGTGACTACTAAACCCATTATTGTGATTTGTTTTTCATACTCTCCTCAAAATACAAAAACTTAAATCTTAATTGCCTTTATGATAGTCCATTCAATTGGTGTAAATTACCAACAAGTAATGTTAAAAAATGTCCATTAAAATTTTGACTTAAATCCTATCTCTCGCTAACATCTATGTTTTCAAATGTTCCTTTTATGTTATTTACGCAATGTGGATGGTTTTCAGAAAACGAACAATCCTTCCAAAATATGTTGTGTGTTAATCGTCAAGAACAATTTTACATAGTTTCTGTTATTAATGATGTGATCCAAAAAATACGATTCACAGTAACTAGATGAAGGTTAGATATCATGTCTAGTCAAATCCTAATGGTCACTAATCATTATGTTGATTACTCTCTGATGACAAAAATTAATGTACTATAGATATTGGTGATTGCAAAGGCTAACAATTACATTCATTACCATACAATGTGAAAAAAATTACTCCATATGTGAAGTAATTATTAATGTATTATAATCCAATTATAAGTAAAATATCTTCCATTGTTCGTACTCTATTCTTAGAAATTCCATTCATTGAAGGCGCTGAGTGCTGGAAGAAAAGAGAAGAGGAATGGTTTGTTGAAATCCATGACCCTGACATATACTATGCCAACCTGTGGTTATTTTTTTTATAGATGGCAGACATGAGGAAGTTGGTATGGTTTTATCCTCAGTAGTTGTTGATTCAAGTACAATGTGTGTTCAAGTTGAACACATTGAATATGAAAATAATAAGTTTCTTATTCTCGATATGGAGCTGGATGTTTCTTTATTTAGAAAACGGGAAATGAGGGACTCAGAAGAAAAAACATAATTTTTCTATTAAATATATGGTTAGGATTTGGGGTTGTTAGTAGATAATGACAAAATTGTCTATTCAAATGTAGAAGACATTCATAGTAGCATGATTGCAGTACTCAAAAAATTGTATAGAGCTAATACAACCTCTTCCATTTTTCATTTTTTGAATAAAAAATGTTCTCTTTTATCACCTAAACATGCCAAATTGTTTACTATGCTGAGGTGAACATATTTGGCTAAATTGAAGATTGATCCATCCATATCAAAGTTGAAGGGGTGGAAACAATATACTAAATCAGCTGCATCATTGAATAAAGCAACCACTATATTCACGAAAACATAACCCTCAACTATTCAACAATTTGATTACTTTTTGTTCAATTGTGGAGCATCTTCAATTGATGTTTTGAGGTGCCATGTAGCACCTCTATAGTATCGGTATTGTCATGTAGATAATGAGAATGTTGACCTTCTTGTTCACTCTATGTTGATAAATTTTATTCCTACACAGAGGGACACAATTCTTCTTCCCTTCTTGGAGTCTACGAATAAGGTTGTGGAGCTCCAAGATCTGAAATACTTGGAAATGGATGGTGTTAAATTTTATATACCTGACAGCCATCATACAATATCAACACAAAAAATATTTTGGGCTCAGATACTTACAATTATTTACATAAGAGGCTATGATTTTGAAGGGATCATATTATTTCTACAAATTGAACTAATGAATCCATTACTAATATTTGCAAACAACAGAATTAAGTGAACAGAACTTGGATAGACACCAAATTTATTGATTTGTTTTACAAAGCTAGTTTGGTTTGGAAATTGGTTGGATGTCCTCAACGCCTTAGATTGAAAAAAAAAAGAACAGTGGAAGGTAATGTATTTTAATTTTATTGCATTTTTTATTAACATTTATATTCCTTATATAAAAATATAAAACATATGATTGTCCTTTGAATGTAAAAAATTGTGAATCAATGCCTTTTGATTTTCAAAATGGAAACAACTGAAAATCTATACGACAAATGGACTTTTCTATTATATGAAAAAAAAAATTCATTTGTTTGGATCTAGTGGCCTTGCTTGTTCACCTATTAAAGATAATCATGATAACTTTCAGCCTAATTCATTGGCAGGATTCACAACTAATTATGTCAGAGCTGCTAGAGGAATGAATGATGAAGAACTATTAGTATTAGTACAAAGAGTATAATCAAGGGATGTTTGGTTAACTGGCCCTATTCAAGTAGGCATGATAACAGATAAATTTTATTCTTAGTGCCGGAGAATAAAAGAAGATAGAAAAATGAGAGCAAACGTCCTGCAATATTTTAAAGAAAAACATCTAGATAATGATTTATTGCCATCATGCAGTGAATCCAATGTAATTGAAAAATTTAAATTGGATGAATCTCACTACTGCCAGCTGTTTGTACTAATGGGTAAAGAGAGAAAAGGAAAGAGAAAATCTGATTCATACATAGGAAAAAAAAACGAATAAAAAAAATGACCAGGTGGCAGAAAAAATTCTTCCCGTCGAGGCTCAGACAATATCATACAATAGATGACTCACAAAGTGATGTGAAAAATTACATAAGATGATAAGGAAAATATCCCACACTAACATCCCCCTTCATTGTAACTTAGGATGGGGAATTTAAGTTAGAAATAATAAATTGGCCCCGACAACTACGCTTGATGAGGTACCCATATACAACAAGGATCTCAAGTAATGGAGAAAAACCCAGTGGGAAAAAAATATACTTATAAGAGATAAAAGACTCCCCTAAAAACCATAATAAAGATGTGTCAAATATATCCCTGCAACTGAATGCTTGATGAGGTACCCATGTACAAATGACAATCTTTCTAGAAGAAGAAGAAGAGAAGAGAGGAAGGAGACAAGAGAAACTGAAGAAAATGTGAATCCAGAGTAGACCTCACCCAAGATGAGAGCACGAGTGAGGATAATTTGCCTCAGTGAAGGGTTTAGTAAATAATATTGCAATGGATATGAAATATGTAACTCTAAAAATTCTCCAAGAAGAGTTTCGATGATGTCATCTTTTTCCTGTAGACTGAAGAAGGTGCACCCGCATCGAATAATGTTTATTCCCTTGGGAATAATAGAAATGGAGTATTAGAAGTTTGATGAATCCATAAAGGAAATCAAAGGAAAAAATATGAAGAACTCTAAATTGTGTCCACTGAAATGTGACATAGGTATAAAAAACACGTGCAAAGGAACCAAAGGTAATGCCACGAAAGTAGAACTGTCAAAGTATAAGAAGGGAACATCCAACGAAAGAATGTCCATATGAAGTGAAGGAAAAGAAACAACCCCCAAAACAATAGAAAGAGGATCCACAAGTAGAGGTGGATCAATGATGGTCTCCAAAATAGTGGAAGTGGATTTTTTTTAGAAGGGAAAATCCCAAAAAAGGAGAATAAGGACTCCTCTAAAACACCTGTAGAAGGAAGAGAAACTCTTTGTACTACAACACAAGTAAGCACTACGAAGAGAAAATTGAAGATTCAAAATATACTCATCCCAAAATGGTTTCTCAACAAATATAAGATAAATGTATGATAGGTATGAATCATCAAAACATGGAGGAGGAGTGGAAAAAGACTCACACACTGAAAGTGGAACAGAGGTAGATGCAATGAGAGTATGAGGCTAGGAATAAGACTTCTTTATTTCTGATGGGAAGGGAGGAGGCTCAAAATTATCTTAAAGTTGGCTGGGAGAATAAGGAGAGGATTCTTCATTAGTTTTCTCATCATTAGAACTATAATAATAAACCCCATCATTAGGAATAGGAACATGAAAATATTTATCAGAAGAACTATCATCACATGAATAAGGAGATGAAACAACTATATTAGAAGATGAATCAACAACTACAATCTCTGAAAGGTCTCTAAATAAGGACTAAAGAATGCTATAAATTGTATGAGGATACTTCGTGCATGCCACATGATGGTGGAGAGGCCAGGAAACATGTATCAACAAGAAACCATAAAATTGATCACACTTTTTGAGCCATTCTTCAAGACAATAAGGATCAATGGGTGTAGGAAATTTCCCATTAAAAAGGATAAAGGCCTTTGTGAGTAAGTTAATGTTCCATACAAGAACACCATGATATGTAATTATATATACCAAGAAGAAGAGGCTGAGGATGAGAAGAAATATTGTGAAGCTTGAGTCTAAAAAAACATCCTTCATGGTGCATCCAGAAAAAAAGAAAGAAGTGCGGAAGAATCATAAGGATTAAGACACTCAAATTGAAATCAAAATCAACTGAAAATGTTTCCAAAATGTAAGAAAATAATGGTGTGATAATACACATAAGGTTGCAAAACATTAGACTTAGCTGAGAATGTTACTGCATACACTTATAACACCCAAAAATAATGATAACCCCTTATTTTTGGAACTTTATAAATAGTAAGTTGATTATAGTAAGGTGTGTTCACACATCATGAAATAATTGACCACTTACCTTGTAGTTGGCAAAAAATCATGCACGCATGGAGGCCACAGTAAGTTTCAAACAAAGGAACAACACGTAAATAAGCACAAAAGGAAAAAAAATAAGGAACAACACGAAAAAATAGAATTAGGTGTGAGAAAAAATGTCTCACGTTGCATAAGGGGATCCCTTTCCAAAAGACAATGGTAGATGCATTCACTAGAATGGAAGTGAAGAAGACCACTACAATACAAAACAAATCCTAAACAAGTTTAAAAGGGGTATAAAATGCCAGAATGACTACACAACGTGTAAAAAACCACCTAAAAACACCATTAAGAGCTCCAGACGGGACCTACAAGCCATAAGAAACACTACACACTCCCACAAAACAATAGCGAAAAAAAGCCCAGTAACCCTAGTTTTAGAATAATGTTTTCCCAATTTGATTAAATTCTTGAAAGAATGAAAAAATAAAAAAAGGTTTTAAAAATTAAAAAACTAGGCTACTGAAATAATTAACCTCGTAATAAAATAATTGACCTTAACTTGATTAATTTAAAAAAATAGATCCTAATTTTATAATTAAGACCTAATTAAACAAACAACCTTCCCTTTTTAATTGAAAAATCCCCACGTTATGTTATGAAAACCTAAGTTTAAAACTTAGACTTAAAAATATTGAATATCGGGTTTAAATAATTTGGGAGGGAAATAGAGGTCAAGGTGTTGGTCAAAGGTTAATGAGGTAGGGATGGGTATGCCACATGGAGGGAGTAGTGGAAGGTTGATCTACAAGCAAGGATAGCGAGTTGGAAATATGGCAGGTCCCAGTCGGAGAGGTGAAATGTGAAACTTGCTCGAGGGGGAAATGAATCCAACTCTGAGGAAGGAGGAAGGAATCCATGTGGAACCTATGAATAAGAGTTTTGACAGACCATGGTAGATCCATTTGTGAGGTTCTAATGGAGGGCTTGGTGAGGAGCATATGATGCAGGAGTGTTGTAATGGATGTGAGGAGGAGACATGGTGAAATGGGAAAAGGGGCGAGCATGGTAGAGTATGGGCAATAGGTCAGATCAAGCATAATAAGGTCATGGTGAGGCCAACAAAGTCATGTTCATGGTGCACAAGGAAGGATGATAGAGACTTGATGATGAGGGAATCCATGGTAGACCAACCTGAATTGTGAAGGAGAACACATCCCAAGGTAGAGTTAGGGGTTGAAACACGACGAGGAGAAGCAACAAAGCATGGCAGAGGATCGATAGAGCTCAGGATGGAGCCAACCAGCCAGAAAGGGTGAGGAGTATGGATATCTTGGTAGGGGGAGTTGATCAATTTGGGGAACACAAATCAAACATGAGAAAATAACACCAAAATGAACTAGTAAACAAACACAAACAACACATAACTCACTACGGAGAAAAACCAACTTACCATAAAAATTAATTCAAATCGCCAAGTTAGGGGAGCTCACTCAGATTTGTAGGATATCGATTGAGTTAGGAGGATCCCAAGGGGAGATGAGGAGCTTGGTGAGGAGAGGTGGAAGGGGCAGGCACAGAGAAGGACATAACAGGAGGCATGGAGCCAAAAAACACAATTTTTTTTTCTAAAATTGAACTTTTAATGAAACTAGAATTTTTTTTAAGTACCTCAAAAAGAAGCTTTTCTACCAAATGTACTTGGAGCCAACTAGATATAGAAAAATAACACTTGAAACTCCAAAATCTATAAGAACAATTACACATGCACCAAAAACAACACACACACTAGCATACTCCATGAAAACCGAGATGAACATGAATAAGGCAAGTAAGGCACAAATGGAAAATGGATTACGAAGCTTACATAATAAACTAGTAAGATAACAAAATAAAGAGTAGTAGGAAACATATGATGGAGAGAAACATCGATCCCAACAACTTACTCTGATACCATGTGAGAGAATGTGAAAATTAACATCAAGTAGAATGGTGCACAAATCAATTGAGTTACACTCAAATGGTAGTGTGAGGGAGTTCCATGGAGTAAACAAGAATTAAAACCATGAAATGTTCATGTAAAATAAAAAGAGTCTAATCATTCTCATAGATAAGAAAAAAGGCTACAAATAGTATTTTTGTGTAACTCCTAATGCAAGACTAATCATATCTCCACAAGGGAGAAGAGGATTTACGTTCAAGAAATGGAAGGTAACTGTACGTACCCAAAATTGTAGCATACAGTATCATCGGACTAGTTCATATGACCATAGGAGGTCCACAACAACCACAAACTTATGGTTGTCATCCACAGGTCCCACAACCCAACAGACCTACAAATCAAACCAACATTGATGTTGGTTTGTGAACATTAGTATTTAGGTCCTCTCCACTCCCACTAAACATCTTCACACAACTATCATTATTAAACGTAACAACCAACCAAGCTAAAGATTTCTGGACTAGACCAGAGAATCGTCCATAAAACACCAAAAGATCGATTACACATTTAGCCATTCCATTTTCATGACCTTGTCAGGAGGTATATACGAAGCACCCACAGGTCATCTTCTATGTGTTCCACAACCCATAGATTGGATCACAGTAGAGCTTGATATTGATTGGAGCCTTCAAGCAGCTATCCTCACCGAACAATCTATCACACTGGTTCAGGTTAGGAGGGCCTTCTTTGCCTTAGATTTGCAGATCCCGTTATTACATGTTGAAGACATAATATTACCTAAATATCTTATCTTCATTCCACATGTATTCTATCCCCACTAGCTACCTCGACATGACCTTAAGAGGTCGAGTGCGAGGAAAAGTTACTTGTAGATTCTCAATCTCACATGTCACTTTTCCATCGTACAAAATTGGTAAACCCAATGTGAAAGAAACAACTGCTTCATCTTCTCTACCACTTTATCCTCCACATCAGCTTCACCAACAAAATTGGTGAACCTAACATGAACAGACAATTGCTTCATCTTCTCTATCTCTTTAGCCTTTGCATCAGCTTCACCAACAAAATTGGTGAACCTAACTTGACTCAGACTAATATTCCTCCTTCTGTTTTCTTTTTTTTCATCCACCTTCACTCTTTCCCATTATTCTGTGGGTATTCATATACCCCCTGAATATGTCAGGATATGATGCATATGGAAGACCTCTCTTAGGTCTTGAAGCATACTACGATCAGCTAAATAAACAACCATCACCCTCGCTCTCATCATGGGGTGACAACTATTCAACTAACCAATTTTCAACACAGACTCTACCTCAAAGGACTAGATACAGTTCTACTTTCCAAATAGAGGAGTTGGATCAGTTCACTCAAATGCAACAACTAGAGCCTTCAGGCTCAAACAACATGACACTCACTAGAGAATCTGGTTCATCTCCTCAGGTTTTGCTTAGACCACAAATTAGTAGACAATAAGATCCATATCTATTTTTAGATGATGAATACTTAGCACGTTATGCTAGGAGTGAACAACGCTCTCAAAATATGTACCCACATATAGGAGTTTTGCAAACATAACACGAGGTCTCGTTCCAAGAAAACACCCCCATTCCTCTACCTATAGGAAATGCCCTCGGTGAAACTTGGTAGGGCACTAACCAATTCATAGCAAGGTACCATATTCCTATACAACCTCAAGGTATACAACAAACACCAATAAGGCAAAATACCATGTCTTCACCAAACAAGGTCATCTCAGCCTTAGTAAAGAAGGTTAGAGGGTTAGAACTTGCTCAAGCAATTCAAAATTTGCAGTTCATGCAAGCATGAACTTCCAATCCTACACATCATCCTAGCCAAGTAGACCTCCTCATAGGAACAAGCATGTTGGGCATGCCTCCTCAGTATTCACAGAAAACACTAACTAGAACCATGTTTTCTAACACTACTCCAGTTGAAAATATAATACCTCCCGGTTTAGTACAAAACAATCCATTCCTGAGCAATGCTCCTCCATACTTAAACATGTATTCCAAATCACCATAGGGAGATATGTTCTCTTCTCCCATCATGTTCACTCAACCATAAGGATTCCCTTATACCCCTACAAATACATATTCTACGCCATATCAACAACCCAGTCCACCTCCACCCCCTTAGCAAGCACCATCAATGGTCGAAACCTATGTGATAGGGACTTATTCAGAATATTTGAAAGAACCTTTAGACTTCACTATACAAAGCATCATGCTTCCAAGACCTCACCCTGATCTACCCAAGTACAAAGGAGAGGGAGACCCAAATGCACATATTAAGGCCTATGCCACAACCATTCGAGAACTGCTCCCTTAGGATGGAGTTGTTGCTAAAATATTCCCCAAAAATTTAGAGGGTATCACCCTCGATTGGTATTATAGAATACCTGAAGCCTCAATACATTCATTTAAACAACTCGTTTCAGAGTTCATCAAGGTGTTCGACATGAAAAAATTGTTGAGAACAGGAATCATGGAATTCTTGCATATTAAGCAAGAACATGATGAATCTATTGCTCATTTCATCCAAAGATGGCTTACAGTCCTCTATTCTTCAGCAAGTGCTCAAAACATAGATCAGATGGAACGATGTGATTTATTCCTTCATTCTCTTAGGAGAGAGATAAAGGAAGAAGTCCAGAAGTTCCCACTAAGAACTTATGATGAAGTGCTTGAGAGCGCTCTCCGAATAGATCAAGCTGCAATAGATAGCGGTTGCAAGACATATGGAACAAATGGGAGGTTAATCATCCCCAACCAAAATACTACGACTTATCCTACTACCACAAATGTCAATCAAGGACCTAAAATCCTTAACAAAAACTGCGTAGTGACAACAGATGGAGTTACTAACCAAACAAAAAAAGCAAACATTGTAAATGTTCCACCACCAGTTAACAATCAACGAAACAACAATTTTACCCCAACAATCAACACGGTGGATTTTAATCGTCCCCAATGACAACAACAACAAAAACAACAACAACAGATCCAGACACAGGGTCCAAGTCAAAACTCAACTAGATATCAAAACCAAAACCAAAGACAAAAAATGCAAAACTTTAATCCTAATAATCAACAATTTAATCAGAGTTTTCAACCACAACACGTGCCAATCCAAAAAGCTAGGAGTTATAATCCCAACTCATACTGTGGTTTCCACAAAATTCGCGGCCATGACACTAGGAATTTCTGCAATTACAATAAGTTCATGCAACGTTTGCCAAAAGAACAAAGACAACTCTTCATAGATATGTTCTTAACAGATTCTGTGACACCTATGCCAAATACTTTCACAGGGGTAGTATCTCCTCAAGACGCACCTCTTAAGATATTTAATGATCCACTTCCAAATCAAAATAACAATAATAAATTAAATCCAAATGGGATGAACAAAGGTGTAATGATAGGAAATAATGATCATGAAGCCTCAACTTCACTAAATCCACTTGTCGCACCACAATTAGGAAATCAGCCATGAACCAAGATAGTTCTTCTAGTGGAGTTAGATACTAAGCTACACGTAGAAGCCTTAATAAGAGCATGAGAATATTCTTCTCAACCAAATCCAATCTATCCACTAGAGCCAGATAACATTCAACAAATGTTGGTAAAACCCGTGGGTGCTTATGATTTAATTAATGACTTAACAAAGACCTTCTCTCACATCTCCCTTTTGGATTTGTTGAAAAACTCTCCTACCCATAGGGCTGCTCTTTTAGAAGCACTAGGTCTAGGTCATTTAATTAATATCACTCCACCTACCAAAACACAAGTAAACCATATAGAATTCAATATCCACCCATCAGGGAAGCCAAATAGGGATACCGAGTTTATATTCGACATAAACAAAATTCCAAAAGATGCTGAAATTACACGTAGAGGTGATCTGGCCTTGCATTTACAGGTGTGGGTTCACAATAATTACGTTAAATGTGCAATGGTTGATGATGGGGCAGCAGTTAACATTGTCCCCTTCTCTTTCCTTCAAAAGCTAGGATATGGAGAAATAAACTGTTCCACAAGAAGAAATATGCTAAGAGGTTATGACAGTCTTAAAGCTACTTCAATTGGGACTATAATACTACCAGTCACCTTAGGACCCAAGACAATCCTCACTGAGTTTTATATCATAGATTGGGAAACCAACTATAATATGATCCTCGGTCGACCATGGATACATCGCATGAAAGTAATCCCTTCTACGTTATTTTAGGAAATAAGATTCTTACACCTAGGAAAGATATTTGTAGCAAAAGGTAACCCAAAACCATTCGACATACACCTAGTAGACCTAAAGAAAAGACCAGGAATTCACTCTAAGTTTGAAATCCCAACAAACCAACTTAACAAACTAATTGACTCAAAACCGGAAGAAAAATTAATACCTACAATAGAACCAGAAATTACGAACCTAGTCAAGGGCATCCCAGCCCTCAAGGATGAAGCTAACATCGTAGAAACAGTGTCATTAGGAACTACTAAAAAAATTATCAAGTTACTGGAACAAGATCTACCAATTTTCCTACCATTTGATTCCACATGTATGTGATGTACCCTAGGAGTTGGTTCTCTTCTAGCAGAGGAACTTTGCATGGTAGAAGTAACCGAAATAGAAGAAATAGACGCAAAGAATGTCCCAGCATCCATTTTTCCTAGTAAATATTGGACTGTCCACTTTAATGGATCTAGATGTTGCTATGGAGCCGGGGCAGGTGTGATCTTTACTTCTCTTAAGGGAAAGATCCTACCTTTTTCTTTTAAGTTAAAATTTGAGTGTACAAACAACGATGTTGAGTACGAAGCCCTCCTCCTTGGCCTCATCATAGCCAAAAGGATCGGTGTTAATAACATTAGAGTGTTAGGAGACTCGCAATTAGTTGTGAATTAAGTCTCTAAAGTATATGAGACTAGAGCTGAGCACTTAAAGCTCTATAAAATAGCGGTGTTAAATCTAAGCAAAGGATTTGACTTCATATCCATTGAGGCAATCCCACGAGAATAGAACCTTTTTGTAGATTCAATAGCAACCTCAGCTTCACGTTTTACCCCAAGTAATGAGTTGGAAGATACAAGTTTCAAGGTATCACTTCGTACTAAACCATTGGTGAACAAAATGTCAGCAAACCCTCTTCTAACACATACATCTAAGAATGAATCTTCTATCTTACATCATGTTGATAGTGATAAAGTCACTCTTGAATATCTAAACGCCTATGCAGAGATATACCTTGCTCACCCTATAGTTGATCTTTCCTTAATACCACACTCCTCTTCCTACTTTGGAAACCCCATGGTAGAGTCTCCTCCACAGAAGGATCTCGATATCTACGAGATAGAAAATGGAGAAAGCTTGGAAATACCTCTAGCCCCACCTAAATTTGAAGAAGGTAACGCTTCTTTGATAGAAGAAACCATTGATATAAACATTGGGATGAAGGAAGAACCAAGAATTTTGAAGTTGGGATCCTCACTAACTCCAAAATAAATATAAATACGCAGCCAAATCCTCAAAGAACATTAAAAGTATTTTGCATTTAATTATAAAGAAATGACAGGTATTGCACCACAAGTTGTGGTACATAATCTTGTCACTAAACCAGATGCGAAGCCAATAAAACAGAAGTCAAGACTAATGAAGCCAAAAGTGGGTGTCATGGTAAAAGAGGAAGTAGTAAAACTTCTCCAAGTAGGATTCATCAAGCTCATTGACTAAAATATCATTCCCATCCTCAAAAAGAATGGGAAGATACACATTTTTATAGACTTTCAGGATATTAACAAAGCTTGTCCCAAGGATTATTTCCCATTAACTCCGTTGATGTTATCATTGATGCAACTGTTGGTTTGAAATATTGTCCCTCATGATTGGTTCTCATGGTAACAATCAGATTAATATCTTAACCAGATCAAGCCAAACCACATGTCATAACTCCCTGGGGAAACCTATTGTTATGCTGTCATGCATTTGGTCTTAAAACACTAAACCTACTATCCCGAGAATACTTAGAATTTCCAGACTTATCCATAAAAATTGTTGGCTCATATGTGGATGACTTGTTAGCCAAGGCCAAGAATGCTGTGATCATTCAGCAGGTGGTCCCGCTCTCATCCTCTCATGAACTAATTGAATTATGGTGCCACATTAAACCCAAAAGAGTGGCATGTCGGTGTAACAGGAGGCAAAATTTTAGGATACATTATATCTTCATGAGGGATTGATGTTGATCCGTCAAAATATGGGCTGTTCTCCGAACTGATCCCAACCTTTCGAGAACGAGTCGGTCTATAAATCCGTCATTTCTGGAAATTCAGTGCAATCGAAGTTCATCCCAATTTAATCTTTGCCATTCATCCATCAATAATCTACTCAGAAGATTAAATAATCGTTAATTGGATTGAAGATTACAACTAAGGCCTTCAAAGAAAGTTTGTGCTTCTTGTTGTCCCACCCATGCTAAATGCCGTCCCAGCCATCGTCCTCTATCCTATACTCCGAGCCACTCAGGTCTCACTGCCCTGCATGTTTGCTCAAGAAGATGAATAACGCATGAGATGCATGATCTATTTTCATTAGCCGAACGTTGCTCGATAATGAAACATGTTACACACAGGCAGAGAGGAGAATGCCTTGCATATTTTTGCGACAAAATGTTTTGAACATTCAATTACACTAGGAAACAAGTCATTATAAATGACAGACATTTTACAAACTTTATCACCAAGATCTTTATCTAAAAAAGTGGCCGTTTCATAACCCTAATGGGAGAATTTGGGAGTTAAATTTCACAAACCAAAATATGTTAAAGGACAAATCATTACAAACTAGTTAGCGACAATCCCCTATATGAGGGTGTCTGGTAGATCAGACTTTCCTTTCCCGATGTGTATATACTTTGGTTGAAACTAGACCCCTCATTTCTACATGTCCCTAGTATACTGATATCATCAATTTTATCATGGACATACATATACTCGGAAGTGTCACTTCACAACAACGAAGGCAATGGCCATTATTACCACTATATATGTTGTTTTAGACCAAGTGCTCTATCGTAGCGCTTTCACGGCATGTTTTCAAGATGCATTGGACATAGAATATCTAGAAGATTCCCATGAAGCCCCAGGTGGGATATGTGGAGCCACTTCGGTGGTCACGCCACCAGCTCGTAAATACTCGTAAAAACGTAATGGGCTATTTTTGGCCCACATCTCGAACATGACGAAGTGGAATGTTTACGTAAAATCGCCACAAATGTCAAGAATTCTTTCACGAGAGTTCACATGCTCCACAAGCAACAATATCCCTACAACCAATTATTAGTGACTCCATGGCCCTTCTCTCCACATGGGGTCCTATAATTGATAGGGAAGTTCTCTCCGCTCATCAACCGATGGCCATAACTTTTATAATCATAGCCACGGAATATTTTACACATGGGTAGAGGCCATGCTCTTCCCCACTGTACTAACTCGGTGATTGCCAATTCATTTTGAACCAAATTATCTATAGGTATGGGTGTCACCCAAAGTCATTAATCTCAGATACTGGCACATCCTTTAAGAATGACGGGTTTGATTATGTAGCAATTTCAAGATAACCATTCACACACTTTCTCTGTTCTACCCCTCACCCAATGTTAGGCTAAAGTGACAAACAAATATTGAAGCTATTTCTCTCAAAACGGTAAAGTAGACCAATGAAATTGAAATTTAAATTATATCTGTCTGTGGGGCCTACTAAACCTCAATCAGACACATCGGAGCAACTCCTTTTCACTAGTATTCGGGGCAAGCAGTGTCTCCCAATTGAGTTTGAAATACCACAGTCTTTGCATCTCATTACAAGGGATTCTGGATGAAGAAGCTTATAGGGAGGCCACGCTTCTCCCAACTAGAAAGCCTAGATGAGGCCAGGGTTTAAGCCGAACAATGGCCAACAAAGCCTATGCTAACGCGGATGTGCTGGCATTAAACAAAAAAGTCTAATGAGTGAAATATATAAGGAGATCGGTTCTAAGAAAGACAACCGGATCGTAGAAAACTAGTTGAAGGAAGAAAGTTCCAGCCCAATGGTTGGGCCCATGCAGTCCACGAAGGACTAGGGAAAGTGTGCATATCTCGTTTGTGTACAACTATAAGTTGAGGAATTTGGTGAACTTTCAAGTACTTGCACCCTTAAGCTAAGCGTTTACGCATAAATGTCAAAGTCTGCTAGTACATTATATCTACCTACATTGCATAGTCCTTTTTGTGCTTCATTAGGTCCATCTTGTAAAAATATGTCCCATAGCGTCCTCTTAAAACAATCTGTTACAATTTTTTGAAGATATTGGCAAAATATTCTATCACATCTCTTCAAAATCATCAATTATTTTAAATCTTCTCATCATTTCAAACAAACAAGATTTGACGAAAACATAAACCAAGACCTGCATACTTGGCTTTGCTCATTCATCCAAAGATGGCTACAGTCCTATCTTTCAGCAAGTGCTCAAAACATAGATCAGAGGGAACCTAGTGATTTATTCACTGTATTATTCTAGGAGAGAGATAAAGGAGAAGCCAGAGTCCACAAGATTATGTGAAAGTGCTGAGAGCCGCTCTCCGAAAGATCAACGACCTGCGAATAGATAAGCGGTTGCAAGATCATAGGAACAAATGCGGAGGTAATCACCCCCCAACCAAAATATACGACTTATCCACTACCACAAATGTCAATCAAGGACCGAAAATCCTTACAAAAAATGCGTAGAGTGACAACATGATGGAGTTATAACAAACAAAAAAAGCAAACAGTTGTAAATGTTCCACCACCAGTCACAAGTCAAACGAAAACACCAATTTTGCCCCAACAATCAACCGGTGGATGTAATCGTTCCCCACTGACAACAACACACAAAAAACAAACAACAACAGATTCCAGACACAGGGTCCAAGCCCAAAATTCAACTAGATATCAAAACCAAACCAAAGACCAAAAAAATGCAAAACGGTAACTAATAATCAAACAATTTACGTCAGAGTTTTCAACCAAACACGTGCCAATCCAAAAAGCTAGGAGTTCTAATTCCAACTTCAGTATCTGTGGTTTCCAAAAAATCGCACATGGCCATGACACTAGGAATTCTGCAATACTGAAAAGTTCATGCAACGTGTGACAAAAGAACAAAGCACCTTTCATAGATATGTTCTAACAGAATTCTGTGACACCTATGCCAATACGTTCACAGGGGGTAGTATATCTCCTCAAGACGCACCTCATTAAGATATTTAATGATGCATTCCAAAATCAAATAGAACAATAATAAATTAAAATCAAATGGGATGAACAAAGGTGTATGTTAATGATAGGAAAATTACTGATCCATGAAGCCTCACTTCACTAGAATCCACTTGTGCACCACAAATTAGGAAATCAGCAATGAAACAAGATAAGATGTTCTTCTAGGGAGTTTAGATTCTGAAGATACACGTAGAAGCCTAATACGATGCATGAGATAGTATTTCTTATAACCAAATCCAATCTATCCACTTAGAGCCAGAAAATTCAACAAATGTTGGTAAAACCCGGGGTGCGTATTGATTAATTAATGACTAAACAAACAGGACCTTCTCTCACATCTCCCTTTTGGCTTTGTTGAAAAACTTCTCCACCCTAGGGCTGGCTCTTTTAGAAGCAACTAGGTCTAGGTCATTTAATTAATATTCAATCCAGCCTACCAAAAACACAAGTTAGAAGTAGTAAACCATATAGAATCATAATCCACCATCAGGGAAAGCCAAATGGGAGTACCGAGTTATAGTTTTCGACATAAACAAAATCCAAAGATGCTTGGAAGGATTACACGTAGAGGTGATCTGGCCCTTGGGAATTTACAGGTGTGGTGTTCACAATAATTACGTTAATGTGCAATGGTGATGATGGGGCAGCAGTTAACATTTCCCCATTCTCTGTACCTTCAAAAGCTATAGGATATGGAGAAGAAATTAAATGTTCCACAAGAAGAAAATAGGATAAGAGGTTATGAACGTCTAAAGCTACTTCAATTGGGACTATAATTACTACCGTCACCTAGGACCCAATAAGACAATCCTCACTGAGTTTATATAATAGATTGGGAAACAACTTTAATATGATCCTCGGATGCGACCCCATGGAGACATCGCCTGAAAGTATCCTCTACGTTATTTTAGGACATAAGATTCTACACCTAGGAAAGATTATTTGTAGCAAAGGTAACCACAACCATTCGAATACACAGTAGACGTAAAGAAAGACAGGAATTCACTCTAGTTTGAAAATCCAACAAACCAACTAACAAACTATTGACTCAAAACGGAAAGGAAAATTAATTAACCTACAATGAGAACCGAGACATTACGAACCTAGCAAGGGCTCCCAGCCCTCAAGGACAGGGGATTTGACGCTAACATCGTAGAAGAAAAGTGTTCAGTGGAATACTAAAAAAATTATCAAGGGTTTAGGGGAACAAGATCTACCAATTTTCCTCCCATTTGCTCCCATGTATGTGGATGTACCCTATGAAGTTTGGTTCTCTCTCGCGAGGAACTTTGCATTGGCTAGAAGTACAAATAGAAGAAATTAGACGCAATGAATGTCCCAGCATCCATTTTTCCTAGTTAAAGATTGGACTGTCCACTTTAAGGGATAATAGCGGTGGCTATGGAGCCGGGGAGTGTGATCTTACTTCTATTTAAGGGAAAGATCCTACCTTTTTCTTTTAACTGTAAAAATTTGAGTGTAACAAACAACGAGTTGATGTACGAAGCCCTCCTCCTTGGCCATCATCATAGCCAAAAGGATCGGTGTTTTTTGGTGTTAAATAACATTAGAGTGTTAGGAGACTCGCAATTAGTTGTGATATAAGTCTCTAAAGTATATGAGACTAGAGCTGAAGCACTTAAAGCTCTATAAAATAGCGGTGTTAAATCAAGCAAAGGATTTGACTTCATATCCATTGAGGCAATCCCACGAGAATTAGAAACCTTTTGTAGATCAATAGCAACCCAGCCTCACGTTTTACCCCAAGTAATGAGTTGGAAGATACAAGTGTCAAGTATTCCACTTCGTACTAAACCATTGGTGAAAAAAATGTCAGGCAAACCCTCTTCTAACACATTACATCTAAGAATGAACTTCTATATTACATCATGTGATAGTGATAAAAGTCACTATTGAATATCTAAAACGCCTAGGCACGGAAGATATCCTTGCCACCCTATCGTTGATCTTTCCTTAATACCCACTCTCTTCCTCACTTTGGAAACCCCATGGGTAGAGTCTCCTTCCACAGAAGGAGGATTCGATATTACGAGATAGAAACTGGAGAAAGTTGGAAATACCCTAGACCCCACTAAATTGAAGAAGGTGGTAAACGCATGCTTTGATAGAAGAAACAATGATATAAACATTGGGAGAAGGAAGAACAAGACTTTTGAAGTTGGGAGCTCCTCACTAAATCCAAAAATAACTAAAATAGCAGCCCAAATCTCAAAGAACATTAAAAGTATTGCATGAATTATAAAGAAAGGACAGGTATTTGCACCAAAAGTTGTGTACATAATCTTGTCACAAAATACCAGATGCGAAGCCAAAAAAACAGAAGGTCAGACAATGAAGCCCACACCGTGGGGGAATTGGTAAAAGAGGAAGTAGTTAAACTTCTCCAAGTAGGATTAACAAGCTCATTGACTTAAAAAGAATCTTCCCATCCTCAAAAAGAATGGGAAGATACACATTTTTATTAGAACTTTCAGGAATGTAACAAAGTTGTCCCAAAGGATTATTTTCCCATTAACATCCGTTGATGTTATCAGTGATTGCATGCAACTGTTGGATTTGAAATATTGTCCCTCTGGATGGGTTTCAGGGTACAATCAGATTAAAAATATATGAACAAGATCAAGCCAACAACCCACATGTATAAATCCATGTGGGAACCTATTGTTATTGATGTCATGCATTTGGTCTTAAGAACACTAACGCTAGGATCAGCGGCGCAATGACTTATATTATTCCACGACTTATCCATAAAATTGTGGAATCATATGTGGATGATTGTTAGCCAAGGCCAAGAAGAAATGCTCGTGATCATTCAGAGGTATGGTCAGTAATTCATCCTCTCATGGACTAATTAGTATGGATGCCCATTAAACCAAAAGATAAAAGAGTGCATGTTAGGTGTTGTCTTTTTGGTTGTAACAGGAGGCCAAAATTTTTAGGATACAATTATTCTTCATGAGGGATTGATGTGTCCGGCAAAATATGGCTGTTCTCGAGATGATCCCCACCTTCGAACGCGTCTAGAACAGGATTCTGGCCGAAATTCATTGCAATCCGAAGTTATCCAAGTTTAAGCTGCCCATTATCCAATCAATAATCTACCAAGAAAGATTATAGCGTTAATTGGATGAAGATTACAACGAGGCCTGCAAAGAAGTTTAAGTGCTCTGTTGTCACACCCATGCTAATGCCTCCCAAGCAAGATAGTCCTTAATCCTATACTCACGACCAGCCAATCAGGTCTCACTGCCCTGCCCATGTTGGCTCAAAGAAGATGATAAACCAATGATGAATGCATGATCTATTTAGGTAATTGAGTACAGGAAAGGTTGAGAGAGTTAGGAAAGAAGTCTCTTTTTTCCTTTTCTTTTCGTTACACACCGGCAGAATGAGAATGTACTTGCCATAATTTTTGCCGACAAAATGTTTGAGACAATTACATATAAACTAGGAAACAAGGGGTCATTATAAAGACATGACATTTTACAAACCATTTCGCACACAAGGATCTTTATCTAAAAAAGTGGCCGTTCATAACCCTAAATGGGAGAATTTGAGGTTAAAAATCACCAACCAAAAAATATGTTAAAGGACAATCCTTACAAAAATAGTAGCTGACAATCAACTAGATGGGGTGAGCTGGTAATCAGACTTTCACGATGAGTGTATATAATTTGTTGAAAACAGAACACCTTCATTTCTCATGTTCCATAGTATACTGATATCATCAATTTTATATGCGACCATACATACCGGAAAGGTCCCGTTCACAACAAAGAAGGCAATTACGCATTATTACCACTATATATGTTGTTTTAGACCAAGTGCTCTATCGTAGAGCTTTCGACGGCATGTTTCTAAGATGCATTGACATAGAATAATCTAAGAAGATTCTCCATGAATCCCACAGTGGGATATGTGGGAGCCACTTCGGTGGTCACGCCACCACTCGTAAAATACATCGGATGGGCTATTTTTGGCCCACTCTCGAACATGACGAAGTGGAATTTTTACGTAAATGCCACAAATGTCAAGAATTCTCTCACGAGATTCACATGCCAGCACAATCCCTACAACCAATAGTGACTCCATGGCCCTTCTCCACATGGGGTCTATAATTGATAGGGAAGTTCTCTCCCTCATCAACCGATGGCCATAACTTTATAATCATAGCCACGGAATATTTTACCAAATGGGTAGAGGCCATGCCTCTCACCACTGTACTAAGCTCGGTGATTGCCAAATTCATTTTGAACCAAATTATCTATAGGTATGGTGTCCCACAAGTCATTATCTCAGATAATGGCACATCCTTTAGAATGACGAGGTTTCTGTGAATTATGTTAGCAAGTTCAAGATAAACCAATCACACACTTGCTCCTTTTTTTTTACTTACCCTCAAGCCAATGGGTAGGCTAAAGTGGAAAAACACAAATATTGAAAGCTATTTCTTCTGCAAAACGGTAAAGGAGGAACAAATGAGATTTGAAAATTTAAAATATATCTGGCCTTGTGGGCTACTAAACTCAATAAGAACACCAATAGAGCAAACTCCTTTTTTCACTAGTATTCGGGGCAGAAGCAGTTCTCCCACTTGAGGTTGAAATACCCAGTCTTTGCATCTCATTACAAGGGATTATGGATGAAGAAGCTTATAGGGAGGCACGCTTCTCCCAACTAGAAAGCCTAGATGAGGCCAGGTTAAATGCCGAACAATGGCACAAAGCCTATGCTAACCGGATGTGCTGGCAGTATAACAAAAAAGTCTATGAGTGAGAAATATATAAAGGAGATCTAGTTCTAAGACTAGACAACCGGATCGATAAGAAAACTAGTGAAGGAAGAAAGTTCCAGCCCAAATGGTTGGGCCCATATCAAGTCATGAAGGACTATGGAAATGGTGCATATCTCTTGTGTACACTAGAAGGTGAGGAATTTGGTGAAACTGTCAATTACTTGCACCTTAAGCGGTTTTACGCATAAAATGTCAAAGTCATTGCTAGTACATTATAGCTACCTACATTGCATTAGTCTTTTAGCTGCTTCATTATGTCCATCTTGTAAAAATGATAGTCCAAGAGCTTCCTCTTAAAACAATCTGTTACAAATTTTTGAAGATATTGGCAAAAATATTCATATCACATCTCTTCAAACATCATCAAATATTTTTAAATCTTCTCATCATTTCAACAAACAAACATTGACGAAAACCATACCAAGACCTGCATACTTGGCTTTGCTCTTTCTTTCTACTAGGTAGAGTTGTCCTTGCCTACGGTTTGTTCTGGAAGCTTCTTGGTGTCACATATATCCCTCTTAAAATCTCTTGGAATGAAAAGATGTCCCAAATTCTTAGATCAGAAATGTCAAAATTTAACGAAATCAAAAGCACCAAGCAAAAAAATTATTTTATCTTTGCACACTTCTTTGCCCCATCAAACTTCGGTGATAAGCCCACATCTCTTACTGGTGATGTGAGGTTGGGAAAGGAAAAAAGTGCCCTTACTCACTTATATCTTTCCTTTGGTGACAAACCCATGCTTCTTACTAGTGGCGTGAGGCAGGGTGTGGGGGGTCCAGTCACACAAACTAAAAAATCTTGGTATGCTAAGAAACACAAGTCAAATTTTGTTAAGAAAAGGAAAATATCCAAATTCCAACGAGATCAAATCCTCAAAACCAGATTTTGTCAACCAGGTTGCCATTTATGAATTTAAGTCTAGATAAAATGAAAAGTAAGTGGCCTTCTAAGCTTGGTAGTAGTTCTGAGTAGGGTAGGTGTGTAGGTCCAAATTTGGTTCTTGTTCTTGGTTTGTCTGTCTCTCATCATTCAATTCAATCAAACTCATACAACTTGTGCCCTTCCTAATTCTTGGTGTTGAGCCCTCGTGTCTTACTAGTTGCGTGGATTTGGGATTAGGGCATGTTCATCTCTTTATCACTATGCATTCATCACGTTCTACCAATATAAGAAGGAATCAAAAACATTGCCTAAAGAGTTCAAAAGTTCAGTACTACCATATGTTAGTATCATCTCATATCAACACTGCAAAAAAACATATAAAGTAAAACGTTCTATTTACTATTATTTGTTGTCCATTGCATACATTCTGGACACATGAAAAGAAAATATTCTAAAAAAAAACATCTAAAAACACATTTATAAAATGAGTCACAAAAATTAAAGATACCAAGAGTTTAGATCCAAAGATATAAATAAATAAATATATATATATATAAATATAATCAGGTTTCATGTACAAATGCCATCATGCACTAGGCATGGTCAAAATGCTCAATAAGCCTAGAAAATACTCGTGTAGACAACCTAACAAAGGTCACTACAAAAAGATCCAAGTGGCCTCTCAATCCCTATGGGATCCCTCAAAAGGCACATGATCAGGTCTAGGACTCCAACTATGCCAGCACTCTGAGTGCACTGAGGGTTCGTAGTCCCGAACAGTAGCTATAGTCTTACTATGAGAGCGGCTCCTCCTCATTAGGCACTCTTCAGTCCTATACATAGCTAACTCAGTATGAAGGGAGGTCACCATCTTGACCACATGCCAGACAGGGGAAAAAACATCAGTATGCCTACCAGCTGCTAAAGGCTCCCCTGCATCCACGGATAGCTTAGCACGAGTCTTCTCCATGGGGAGCATCAGGGTATCAGTACATACCTGGTGAATCAAGTTTTTCCACTCATCAAAAATCTCTGGAGGCAAAGGAGAAAATAAATTAGAAAATGATCAGAAGGTGAAACCAAGGATGAACAAAAAGAGAGATAGCAACTAAGGCAATCCTAGCTAAAAAAAGTATCAAAAAATGAGTGACAACTCACCCTAATTTCTGGGTCTCTAAGAAGGATCTCTAGGATCTGCACCTACCACGAATGTTGTTGCTGACTGATTTCCTCCTCCTACGTTTGGGACAACATGGCATCCTACCACGGACTCGTCCTCTCTACCTAGGTCCTGAGAAAGTAACTCCTCTGAGACTATAGTCACCCTCTCCGCGCTCTACTCCGCCCTCTCAGCCTATAAGATCTCCTGAGTGTCATGCCACTCGAGATCGCTATCCTCTTCCCCACCTGACTCGCTGATCTCCATGTCCTCAGTATCATCCTCCATCTCTCCCCCTGTGAACTCCTCAGACTCAGAGTCTATATCAATGGGGTCATCACTGCTATGGGTAGGATTGGCAGTAATCCGAAGTAAAGATGCTTGAGGAGCACCAGCTCTCTCTTGAGCGCGTACCACCCTCATGGCTGCAATAGGGATGCCAGGAGTAAAAATGGTCTAACCCCAACCTCTTGGACCTCCCCTAGCCTCCTGAACGGATCTGAACACTGGCACCACTCAGGGAAGCATGTCAATGTAAGCAAGGCCAAATTGTTGAGCTCCTTGATTAAAGGGGTGTGTCTCTACCTTCCCCTTCCTATCCACAAGATACCCTGTAGTAGATTAGGAAATCAAAGTAAAGGTCTCCTCGCCCCACAACCCTGCCATAGCCTGATAAGGTGTGGCCTCCATATCCTCAGTAGTCAGGGAAGCAACTAGATTAGGGTGCTCTAAGCACCATCATCTCTATCCATCTAGCTGCCCTCATGGCCCCGGGATCCTCCACCTCTACACCTCTCCCATAAAGGATGATGCACTCATAGACCCAACTCATAACTAGGGTCAGATGACTCAGCAACTATCCCTGTAAATGAACCACCCTGTACAAGTCGTGATAGGTGGTCCCAAGTATATCATCTCCCCAGGCATAAATCTAACCATGTGCCTCAATCTGTGTGATGATGGGGGCCCAGCAGTGGAGCAAAGTGTCCCCTCCCTTGTCTCTGATTAATATCAAAGTAAGGATGCCCATAATGGCCTGATGAATCAGAGGGATGGGCAAGCTAGGAATAGAACGGACCTTCACCCCCTTCTTCAAACCTGTGGAGACAATTGCATCTCCTATAGAGGTGGCCCACTGAGTCACTTGAGCTTTGGATACTGCTGTATCAAATAAAAGTCTCCTCCCAATAATTGGGACTCCCAAAATGTGGTAGACATCCTCTAGGGTGATAGTCCACTCACCCCTAACACCTGGAAATCGGAAAGTGTTCTAATCTACATCCCAGTAAGAAAATAAGTCACATAGTATGTGACTGGCAGGTGCAACGTGGGGGACCCGTGCGATCCTCAATATACCTGCCCTCTAAAGAGTATCCTGCTCAGCTTGAGAGAGAGCATCTAACACTGCTGGAAGCCAATCACTCTCCCTCTCTCAGCTCCATCTAATCTACTCTTCCTTCTTCTGTAAAACACCTAAAAACACGTAAAAAGAAGCAAGTTAATATCAAGATTGCATTAGAAAAATCATTAAAGAAAGTAAGAATACTAAAAATGCAAAAATAAACTAAAACTAGTGTTGTTTTGACATTCTGTAGAGAACCGCCACCCTGAGTAGGGAGGCAGTTCTGTAACCGCCACTTTAAAAGGTGGTGGTCCTATAACTGCCGCCTTGCTCAAGGCGGTGGTCCTATCTTGCGACTACAAATGGGTTTCATGCCCTAAAAAAGCTTAAAAATACAAAAATTGACCGTTTTAGCTAAAACAAAAGCCTACCCATTAGGCGCCCCCCCTAAGAGACACATTTAAAATTGACATTTCTAAAAATAACCCCGCATGATTTTTTTTTATCATTTTTACATTTTAGGTGCAGAAATGTTAAATCGAGAAGAACTAACTTGAGATTTCGCAGGTCGAGGTTCTACTCATGGAGGCATGATCGCTATCTCGATACGAACATTTTGACTATACTCTCGTTGAAAACTGTCACCGTGGGTCCCAGAGCTCAAAAACTATCAAATCAACATGTGCAAATGAATAGGAAAATGGTCCCGTTTTATATATATATGGTGTTTTGACTCATTTTGAATGCCCCTTTCATAGGTTTAGAGCGCCAACAGAGGTAATTTCTCATCCCCATGCAAATTTTAAGTCCTCATTTCATACTAATTTAGTATTTATTTTTTGATTTATTTTATCTATTTGCACTTGAGTCCTCTTTCCATTTTTCAGGTAGCGGGAACTCGGATGGTGACATTTCGACACACAGGTGCATCAGGTATGATTTCTAAGCTTCCCATTTTGGGACTGCCATACTCGGAACCACTGTTTTACGCATCTTCATGGATAAAACACTTCTCCAAGGGGGCAATATGTATGTACCCAAAATTACAGGGCATTGTACCACCGGAACGATGTTACACATGCCCCAATGATGATACAGGTCACCTCACAAGGTGTTTAGATCTAGAGAAGCTCATGAAGTATATGTTAACATCCCAAATGCTTTATCCAAGTTCCTTGTGCTTTGTTTTATTCCTCTGCCTTTCTTTTCTAAGCTTTTTGTCCTTCAGTGAATAAACCGCCACCCTGCCAGGGCAGCGGTCATGTAACTACCGCCCTGCTCAGGGTGGTGGTCCTTCACGTGTTTTCCAACATGCTCCTTTGATTGCGAATTACGTAATTTTTTAACTTTCACCAGATTTTCTCAACTGCCTTATCTCGTATTAATGTTTTATGTTCCCTGGAATAGTGTTTCTTCATTGTTTAATGGTAAAAGATTTCTAATGGGAATTACCTTCAGGGGAATGTGAAATCTATAAGTATCCATCTTTTTTTCAAGCAAATGGCCCCTAAACTTCTCATTTCCATTGTTTAGTCTTTCAATTTCTTGTTTAGAGATAATTTTGTTTTCATGTTTGCATCCATGTTATTTTTCCTTTGCCTTTGGAAGCCATTCGATCTTCTTGCTTCAGTATTGTTCATTGTTGTTCATACAAATTAGTTTAGAGCAGAGTAGTGTCATTTTTAGATTGAATCCATTAGAGTTGTAGGTTGTGTTCTTCACAGAATTTAGATAATAGAATCTCTCGACACACTTGTGTTGTATTCTTGCAATAAATCCCGCTAGAAATTGCATACGCCAAGCTTTGTCACTTGCACTATCCCTCTCCTACTCACATTATATTCAGTCTATATCAAAAGATGCCATTGTTTGAAAGACCTTTTTCTATTGATGCTAGCATATACACGCTCTTCTGGACTCATGTGAACATGAAGGAATGAGGAGATCATTCTGAGGGGACAAAATCATACACCACTAGATTTTCCATTGTTCTGCAAATTCCAGGTTTTATCTGTCAAAGTTCTAGTTAAAACATATCAAATAGAGTAGTGAAATATTTCATTTCAGTTAAGTTTCATTTTCAATATTGCCAGGGAATCTGTGGGGATTTATAGTTTCTGAGAAACTATGATTCATTCCTCACTTCTGAGGTAGGATCAAGAATCTTTCAATTAAGTTAATCAGCTATCTAGTTATTTAGGATAAACTCACAACTGCACAGGCAAGTAGCTACACCAAGCTACCTTGCTTGTTTTAATTTTTTATTAGATTAGTTATCATTTTTTGAATGTATTAGAATAGTTTCTCTTTAAAATTCTATTCAAAATTCTATCAAAAATACAAAAATAGAGGAATATATATATGTTGTAGATATATCTTGCATAGTTAGCTTATTTCATTTCAGTTAGGTTTATTTTGATCTTGTATGACAATCACGGGACCTAGGGAGCCCATGGAATATGTTTTTGAGCCAATCGTGCCTCAACCAAATATTGTTGCAGCAATAACTGACATAGATCAAAATCTCAGAATTCAAGTCTTCCGAGGAACAACAGACCTACAAGAAATCAGCGCACAACTAAGAGTATTAAACATAGAAGACAACAAAGCACACATGTTCTGGTCAAATTAGAAAAATTATAGAATGCCTTGATAGATATCCATATGACTGTAGGAGGACCTGAAAGAGAGTAAACATTTGGTTGTGATCCATTAGTCCCACAACTAGATGCAGGAGTTCTCCTCGTTGATATAGACACTAGCTTATGTATCCAAGTTGCCAGAACACCTGTTAGGTACTCCGAGAAAATCATGTAACTTCTAGTTCTAAACATAGAGGCCGAAAAGGCATATGACTACTGGATACTCAGACTAAGGGGTTGAATCTTCATATGACCATAGGAGGTCCAAAACAACCATGAACTTATGGTTGTGATCCACAGGTCCCACAACCCAACGGGTCTACAAACAAACCAACGTTGATGATGGTTTGCAAACATTAGTATTTAGGTCCTCTCCACTCCCACCAAACATCATCACACAACTATCATTATTAAACGTAACAGCCAACCAAGCTAAAGATTTCTGGACTAGACTAGAGAATCATCCATAAAACAACAAAATATCGAATACATATTTAGCCATTCCATTTTCATGACCTTGTCAGGAGGTATATACAAAACACCCACAGGTCATCTTCCATGTGTTCCATAACCCGTAGATTGGATCACGGTAGAGCTCGATATTGATTGGAGCCTTCGAGCAGCTATCCTCACCGAACGATCTATCACACCGGTTCAGGTTAGGAGGGCCTTCTTTGCCTTAGATTCACAGATCCAGCTATTGCGTGTTGAAGACATAAGATTACCTAACTATCTTATTTGCATCCCACATGTATTCCATCCCCACCGCCTATCTCGACATGACCTTGAGAGGTCGGGTGCGAGGAAGAGTTACTTGTAGATTCTCATGCTCGCATGTCACTTTTCCATTGTACAGTAACTCGGTAGGACATATTGACATACACTGATGTGTATGAAAAATTATATGACAGAATATGTCATGGCTCTTAAGGAAATTTATGACCTATGATCTCACCTAAGTGAGATGACTCACCAAGTGATGTGGAAAAATGACCCGAGATGACAAGGAAATTACCCCACACCAATAGTATGTAGGCATGAAAAATTCCCCTTTATGGACATGAACATGTTACACACCTTTCATATTGGAGTTATTCTTATGTGAAACCCTTTATGGTTCACACATGAATGAGTCCTATAGATAGACCTTTCTTTGTGTATATATCCTTCAAATCCTGTAAGAATTAATTGAAATCTTATACAATCCAATTATACAACTTTCCTCACTCATCAATCGACGTCACATTAACTAGAAACTCTTGTGTACATGGTGTATTTTTTATAATGACATATTTCAATATCTACCTTAAGACTCATATTTTCTATGTGTCTTGCCAAGTGGAACTTCTCAATTATATGACACATAAGTGAATCTCACTATGTAATTATCAAATCTAAAATCTAAACCACCATGAACATATGGTGAAATATAACCATCACACAATTGAAAGAGGATACAAGTTGTAACCTTTTCCCTTCATAACTAGATTAAGTTGTAATTTATCTTCTTGTCTCGGTGTATAATTATGCGATATACAAACATTTTTTAGGGGTCAACATCCTTCAAATTTGAACTATACAGTTAAAATAACTAGATCATTTTAATGTATTTATTTCCCACATTACTCTGTATTTCATTCCATTCTAGGAAAAATAGTCCAGAAGTGTTACCTTGTTGATTATAAGATATTTCTCTATTAGCCATATTGTGATATTATACACCTTATAGTTATTTTTTATTGTCCTTAAGAGGGAGGGAATCATCTATTTTCAGGGATAAAACAAAGAGATAGGATTATGACTTATTCAACATGATTTTTTGTTTAATTTATTAGATTAATAACTTGCATTCACTATTTATAATCCCTAAAACAATTTTCGATGTAGTATTTTAGCCTTAAACATGGTCTTGGGACCTGTAAAGTTTATCAATAGTCATTACATAGGACTAGGTTGAGTTTTAATAGTATATAAGAGAATATTAAAGTAGGTCACAAACTATAAAATAATGTACATTGTGACCCCAATACATAAATAAACTAATATGCCTATGAAAAGGGAAAATAGGGGTAAAAAAGTTTAAGGTACAAAGACAAACAAGTAGATTAGTACCATAATCATAAATAATATGGAATAAAAAATTACGTAGAAATACCATAAAATTCCTTTTAACTCCATGATCATGATGCTTCATCTGGCTTGTCTCTAAGATATATAGATTGAAATATATGATGATTTTACCAATCCTAAGTATAAATTTAAAAAAATATCAAATTCGGTTAAGCCTTTCAAAATGAGGTGAAACCATTAATTTTTCACTTTGATATGTGACATTTCAAGATTTTTTAGATCTTTATATGAGACATTTTTAGAAAAAAAACAAAGTTAATTACACGAGTATGAGGATTCAAACACATGGGAGCTAGATAATAGTCTACACCAACACTTATAATTTAGGTTTTAAATTTGATTTGGAATGGGTGATTAGGTAAAAATGTGAAAATTATATGCTAGGGAAACTATGCATGGCATTATTTACCCAAGTTGTATAAAAATGAATCTAACAAGGAACTTAAGGTGATGTTTGACAGTTTTAATGTTTAAATCTCATTTAATTAAGGAATAAATATGTGTGGATTTGGATAACATCATATGTCATGAATGATTTGTGAAAATCATAGAGTAGATGATGTAATAGGATTATATCAATCATGGATGATGATATTGATGTTTTCATAGGGTTAATACAATCTATTTTTAGAAACAACCAATTCAATTATAAGAATGGTCAATACAGTTGTAGCTATATAAGATGTATGATATATATTTTTGTTAATTTTATGATTTGATTGATTTTTATGATTTGGTAGAAGTGTTTTATTTGGAAATTTTTAGGTTTTGAGGCATGTGTAATTATGGAGGTCAATTGATTCAATATGGATACCCAAGTTACTAGATAGACTCTTAGAACTAGAATTTTTTTTTTTTTATCAATTTTAGATTGAGGGGTATCGTGTAGATGTTTTGTATTCCTTGTGATGAAAATATCACTCTATATTTTTTTAGTTCTGATCTCACCCTTTTTTAGAATTGATTAAGATTTACACATAACCAAAAAGGAATGAAATAAAATCTACATGGGGTTATTTTGATTAATTAAATTCCAACATTAACCATTTTATATCATAATAATGAAATAATAGTTGCAAAAACTATACACAATATACTTCAAGTTCACAAACATAAGGTATTTAGTGCACTTAGCTGATTATAAATGATTATGGAAGGATATGAATGATGGAATAAGAAGATATAGATATAAGAGTGCCTCGATACTAAGAATGTGACTTGAAGATTCTCCAAGGAAGGACCGTATAATAGGGTCAGGAACATTTGTAAATTCTTAAACATTCTCAAAACTATGATTTGTAAATTTTAAGGTTTGTTTCTTGTTTAAATATATTTTTCACTCTTTGTCACTCACTGTCAGTCACACTACAGGGGCCTCTAAATGATCTTATAAATCTTTAAACCATAACCACAAATGATAAGTCCTACAAAAAAATATTAGTTGGGTTGTGGGAACTCTATGCAACATCAATATTGGCACTAATCTAAAGAGGCCTCAAACCACATGTCATTATCCACCTAACATGTGATATCTAGCTCTAGTGTAATCAGATTTGACATCCTTCCTTTGTAAAATCATGACTTTAGTTTCTCTCTTGAAAATATACTCGAGTGAGTGACTTTGAGTGCTTGCAAATGTGGGAAGTGTTGGAGCTCAAAATCACACCCTTCCCTGAGTCATGGAAAACTTGGGATTTTGAGGAAACATGGGACTGTCTCCAAGTTATGGGACTTGCACTTTGAAACATACCTCCAAAGTGATTAAACTAAAATGTAAATACACTAGCCTAATATAATGAAATTTTTACAGTAAATAAAATGAATAATGAAATATTAAAATAATATCCAAGCAAACTAAGCTAGAAAATATGAAACCCTAATGTAAAAAGAGGTTTAGAAGATCCTTAGCTGATTTGTAGAGGTTACTGGGTTGTGTTGTAGTGGAGACCGCTTGAACAGATATAGAAGATCGTCACACAAGATCTCTAAAAATTATAGAGCTGGTAGATTTGAGTGGAATGTGGCACTTGGAGAGGGATAGGGGAACCCGTGGGCACCCTGTTCTACAGAAATGGTCGAAACCTGGTTCTGATATGGTCACTAGGAATCTGCACTTATTTGCTTCTTGTCGTGTGTATGTTTTTGAACTTCTTTGGATGTCATTGTAAACCTGCAATGGATAAATCACCTATAAAACCACAAGCAAAACATCAAAACCCTAAAAAATAAAGATGCATATGAAGGGTTCATACTGTCCTCAGATGCCAATATGATGGACTTATCACTAAGCACTACACTACATCTCAGACCCAATGTAGTTCTAGGTGCGTGTTTGTGGAATTGTGCCCTAGGTTTCTCTTGTGTCAGTCAAACTTTTTGAGTAGTGAGAAAGTAAATAGTTGTAGAATGTAAATAATATGTGCATGGAAATAATAGACTCCCCTCATATGAATTGTGATGCAAATTAAATAACCTTTGTTCATTGTGATGGAGCTATATGGATGCAAATGGAGCTATAGACGTCTTTTATGGATGCAACCTTAGGTGGAGATAGTATATGCTTAGTACTTTATTCCTTATTATGATCAAATAAATTCATACTTGTATGATTCCCTTGCTTGAATTTCACTATTAAACCCAAAAAGGCCGTGTACCAAAAAGATACGATGCTCAAACAGATAGAAATGACCCAAAACGTGTGACCAAAGTACAAAGAGGACTAGGGCACATAGAGGGGACGAGGGTGCTTGGTGCTAGTGTCCTGGCTAGGAGCCCGAGTCCAAAAAGGGTAAAAATGAAGTATAAAAAGATAGATTAAGACAATAAAGATGCAAGACCGAAATTAACAATAGAAATCAATAGAAGATGGCCAGAGACATGGGTTGAATTAGTAATTTTCTTACTTAGGAACCATGCAAATAATAGTATGTGATCAAGACTAAATAATGACTCAAAGTGAGTGATTTTGTGTTTACATTTTCCCCCAGTTTATGTTGGTGAGCAGAATGATCGGTAACATAAAGTAGATAGAGATGAGTACTTGATATCCATGTAGATAGATGTAGGAAGTGTGCTAAGGGAATAAACAAAGCGTGGAGTGATAAAAATATGGAACGTAAAGACTAAAGATGCCAAAATGTAAAAAAATATGATGAATATGAACCTAGGGAAGAAACATGTTTGTAAATCTTGATGTGTGTGATGTACTTATTGTTAATGTTGATGTGTGTGATGTTACTAATTGCTTTCTTCCTATACGGATGGACCTACAAAAGAGAAGACGATTAAGTAATCAAATATGCATGTATGTTTTTAAAAATCATGTATGTAAAATAAAATTCTAAAAATGTGAAAAATTAACATGTGTACTTGATCCACGATGAGAAAATAGTGTAGAAAGGATCCTATAAATGTCAATGAAGTGCAATTTTTTTGGGTGATCTCACGCCACTGGAAAAATAAGTATAGGGGGGAAGTTTGATTTATCCTCCAACCTTTAACCAATTTCTTAAAAATGTAGAGATCTCTGTACTATCTATTTTTTAGGCAATCCAATGCCAATGTAATGGAAGACGTGTACAGATAAAATTCCTGGTATCATCTTCCAACCTTTAATTGATTCCTGTTGTACACTCCAGTGCATATGATGTGTACTAACACATGTGATAAGGAAAAAATACCTTGTAAAATCCGTTGTGTATGAGTTTTGTAGACTTTGCTGAACCTATTCACTGTGTAACTACCCTTGGTTATAAGAGCTCTAGGAAAGGAATATCTATACTAAGGATCCAAGTCAGATTATTATCCCTAAATTGTGTTGTACAGTATATTCAATTATGTTTTATACTGTGTGTAAACTACTATATGGGGTGAATGATTCACTCAAATGATGCCCCCCTGATTGGAGGAACATGCGATGTCGCAGAAGGAGTATGTAGCCAAAAAGAGGACCAATCGTTGAAACTGTACCTTGTAGGCAGAAGGGGATGTGCTTGGTAAAAACCAGGGCACACAAAATTACAATGGCTAGGAGACAAGTGTTACTACAAGAAAATAAAAACATGCATGTATAAGACAAAATGTAGGCTAAGTAGACAACGTGTAAGCTAAGACTTAAAAATACAATGTAAACGTACAATAAGACAATGTAAAAATGTAAGAAGATAATGTAGACCAAAAAAATTAGGATACATACATGGGACATCACTCACAATGTCACAAGAGAATCAAGGCCGTAATGGATGCAAGAAATTAGAGAACAAAAGAGACATAGGGAAATCCTGACAAACAATGGCATACAATGACAAACAAGTACAAGTAATATAAAAATAACCATGGTGGAAAATAGTCTTGCAAAACAAATGCTGCACATGAAGCACCCGTAAGTATGTTAGAAAGATAAACAGTATGTCAAAGCATGTATTATCAAATAATGTAAATTTATAAGTATAAAATGAAACAATAACACCTATAGTATACAAAAGTGGATGCCACTAGAAGATGTTGTGGGACTGGTATGAGGTATTGCGCCAAGAATCCATGTTGTGTGTAATGGCCCTAGATAATCTGTGATCACAACTAGAAAGCAAGTGAATGTGCATGTGTGTATGATAAAGATGTACAATATATGTATCTAGCATATGTAATAAAGTGAACATATATGAGTAAATGTAAGAAAAAGTAAATGTAACAAAGATATGCAATATGTTGTGGATGGATGAAAGGGAATGCAACATGAATAATAGGAGACATGTGCCCCCATGAGTGAATGAAATTTTATGTAATGAGGTTCATTTATTATTCCCCCTTAGTAGTCAATAAAGAACCATAAATGAGAGTGCGTTATCGGGAAATGGTCGAACTATGTGTTGTGTGTAGGATGATGTGATGAATGTGTAGTGATGATATGCGACCTAGAGATGAGTTATGAGTACATGTGATGATTTAGCCTAAAACTTATATCACAAAAAGATAACAGAAAGAGTGATGACTTATCCTAAAGCGTATATCGCTAAAGGATGTTAGAAGAAGTGATGGTGTAGCATATGGCGTACATTACTAATGCATGCTAGAAAAGGTGATGATGTAGCCTAAAGCATATATCACTAGTCTAGGAATGTCACATAAGAAAGAGGTTGAATGGTTGAATGTGTGAGTGTGATGTGGTCCATTTGATTTGTATACCCTCAATAGTCCAGTATGGATCGTGAGACTAGAGTGCATAATAGGGTAGTGAGTGCATCACGTATAAGTAGATGAGTAAAAAAAATGTGTGATATGTGTACAATATGTGGTGATGAGAAATCATCATGTGTAATGTGTATTCTATAATGTAGGATTTATGCAAGATGCGTAGATGATAGAGAATGATTGGATTCTTAGGAAATTTAAGACGTAAGATGTAAGATGTAGCATGTAAGATTTATGTATGTAAGATGCGTGGAGATGCATATTGTGTAGTGTCTATTGTGTAGTGTGTGAGGTTCATGTGTATAGTATGCGGTCAAAGGTAAACTGTGAACCAAAGCACAAGAGTGTGTCATAGGGAAGTGACTATATTAATGTATTGAAATGTGTATGATGAGTGTAAAAGACTAGATTTGAAGTATGTAAGATATCTGAAGATGATAGGATGTGGGGCGGTAGGAAGTATGAAGCCCCCCCAAGTGTATGGTGATGATTGTGTTATTCAATGAATGATGTTAAGAAATAAATAGAGAATTTATGTATGAAGGTGGTGAAGTAAAATATATATTGAGTGATGGAATAAATGATGAGAGATTGTATTGTATGCATCACAAGTGATAAATGGTTATAGATGTATGTATGTATGAGGGATTTTGTAATAGATAGATATATTAATGAAGTACGTAATGCGATGATGAAATGGGGTTATTATTTTAAGATATCCCTCAACTGTCACATAAGAATAGTAAGAAAATGAGTGCATTATCAGGGGGTAAGGTGACAAGATTCACCTACCAAATACCAAGTTTTTGTGAAGTGGTGGAAGCATGTGTAAGATAAACAACAGCAGGACCATGTGATGGTGGAGGGTTATGAAATGTTTCTTGACCTTTAGATGGAGTAGTTTCTTTGACAAAAGGAATTACAAATGAAAGTGTAGTAGGATGGGCTAGAATCTTGAATGGTGGTATCTTTGGTGGTATTGATGACGCTACAGAAGACTTGATAAGAGAAGGTGGAGTGATTTTGAGAGGTTGTTGTGTAGTTTGACTTAGTAATGTCACAAATAATTTGAGAGGAGGCAGAGTGAGACTAATTTTGATAGGCGGTTGATTAGTTTGATTGGATTAGATGGGTGACACTTGACTGATCTGAGAAGGAACATTGGAAGTGATGAATTTATCCTCAGTAGACATAAACTAATCAAATTTAGGAACCCATTAAGATGTAACAAGTGTAGATGAGCATACAAAAAAATGTTGGGAATTAAATTAAATAAATCTTTGATGCTCAATATGATTGATTCTTCATCGTATAGCATATAAATCATTGTCATTATTTTGATTGATTCAATGATAATTTAAATATGGGAGACCTTGATATTTTGCAAGTTAGTAAGGAGGATATCCTTAAGTAGATGGTAAAGTGATCAATTGGTGACTAAGAACTTTAGTGAGAATGCCATGTTTCTTAGTATTACGATCAAAGGTGAGAGGCTTTGACAATGGAAAGATTTGAGGCTCACTAATATAAACACATGTAGAAGACATAGAAGGAAGATGGGATGTAGAAAGAGAAGAAACACGAGCTTGAGATACGTCCCTAAGTTGTTGGATTTCAGATTTAAGATATGTAATCATGGATTCCATAGCTTGAAATTTGTCTTGAAATAAATAATGTAAAGATTGAATTGAGTCCAACATGTATTGATTATATGGAGGATAACTAAGACTAGGGTCATCAGAGAACCGATCTAAAATAACACTCACCCAATACAAAAGCATATCCCTAGGGAGATACATGGTGTCTAGGGATTTTTTCAAAATAACTTAGTAATTAGGATGCATTTGAATTAAATCGTATAAGGAAATTTTAGAAACTTTAGGATCCATGATAGAAAAGATGATGTGCTAAAGAATGATCCCAGAGACTAATCATAAGTGGGGTTCACCAAAATGTAAATACACTAGCCTAATCTAATGCAATTTTTAAAGTAAATAAAATGAATAATGAAATCTTGAAATAATACCCAAGTAGAGTAAGATATAAAATATGAAACCATAATATGCAAAGAGGGTTAGAAGGGCCTTAGCTGATTTATAGAGGTTGTTGGGTTGTGTCGCAGTGGAGACCAGTTGAACAAAGATATAAGATCATCACACAAGAGCTCTAAAAATTGTAGATTTGGAAAATTTGACTGGACTCAAACACCTAGATAGGGATAGGGGCACCTGTGGGCACTCTGGTCTGAGTTTTGAGCACTCTGGTTTGTAGAAATGGTCGGAACCTAGTTCTGAAATGGTTGTTAGGTGTATGTACTTCTTTTATTCTTATCATTTGTATGTCACTGAACTTTGTTGGATGTCACTATAAACCTTCAATGGATAAATCACTTGCAAAACAACAAGAAAAGCATCAAAATCCTACAAAATAAAGATGCATATAAATGGTTTGGAATGTCCTCAATTGTCACTATGATGAAGTTATTAGTGAGTGATGCACTACATCTTAGACCCAATGTAGTTTTAGGTGTGTGTGCAAAATTATGCCGTTGGTTACTCTTGTGTCAGTCACACTTTTTGAGTAGTTGGAAAGTAACTAGATGTAGAATGTAAATAATGTGTGCATGAAAATACTAGAACCGCCTAATATGAAGTGTCATATAGATGAACCAGCCTTTGTACGTTGTGATGGAGCTATATAGATGCAAATGGAGCTATAAATGCCTTTGATGAATGTACATTAGGTGGAGATAGTAGATGCTTAGTATTTGGTCCCTTATTATGATCACATAAATTATATTTATATTATTCCCTTGCTTTAATTTTGTAATTAATCCTGAAAAGGCTGACTACCAAAAAGATAAGATGCTCAAATGACTAGAAAGGACCCAAAATGTATGACCAAAGTAAAAAGAGGACTAGGGCACCTAACGCTGGCATCCTGGCTAGGATCTTGAGTCCAAAAAGGGTAAAAAAGAAGTATAAAAAGACAAATTGGGCCAATAAAGGTGTAAGACTAAAATTAACAATAAAAAGGAATAAAAGATGGCTACAGACATGGGTTGAATTAGTAATGTTCTTACTTAGGAACCATGCAAATAGTAATATTTGATAGAGACTAAATAATGACTCAAAGTGCATGATTTTGTGTATACATTTTCCCCCAATTTATGTTGGTGAGAAAAATTCTCGGTAACATAAAGTAGATAGATATGCGTACTTGATATCCATGTAGATCGATGTAGAAAGCATGGAGTGATAAAAAGATGGAGCATGGAGGCTAAAGATGCCAAAATGTTTAAAAGTGATGAAAATGAATCTAGGGCGGAAACGTGTTTGTAAATGCCAATGTGTTTGATGTACCTTTTGTTGATGTTGATGTGTTTGATGTTACTAACTGCTTGCTTCTCATACATATGGACCTGCAAAAGAGAAGATGATTAAGTAATCAAATACACATGCATATGATAAAAGTGTGTGTAAAGACGCATGTATGTGTGTAAAAATCATGTAATTATGTAAAATAAAATTATAAAAAACGTGAAAAGGAACATGTGTACTTGATCCATGATGAGGAAAGAGTGTAGAAAGGATCTAGTAAATTTTGATGACGTGCAAGTTTTTGGGTGATCTCATGCCACTGACTAAAACATTTTAGGGAGGAAAGTTTTATTTATCCTCCAACCTTTAACCAATTCATGAAAATGTAGAGATATATATACTATCTGGGATTTTGGGTGATCTAATGCCAATGTAATGAAAGAAGTGTAGGGAGAATATTCCCAGTGTCATCCTCCAACCTGTAACTATTTCCCACTAAATGGAACACCAATGTAGATGATGTGTAATAACACACTTGCTAAGGAAAACCTGTCGTATAAAATCCATTGTGTATGAGTTTTGTATACTTTGCTAAACCCAATCGCTATGTAACTGCCCCTCGTTATAGGAGCTCCATGAAAGACATCTCTATACTAAGGACCCAAGTCTGATTATGATCCCTAAACTATGTTGTAATGTATATTGTGTTGTGTTGTATACTGTGTGTAAAAAAATTGTATGGGGTGATTGAGTCACCCAAATGATCACCCCTCTTTGGGGGCGCATGTGACATCACAGAAGGAGTATGCGACCCAAAAGAGGACCAACTGCTAAAACTATGCCCTATAGGTGGACGGGGATGTGATTGGTAAAAATAAAGGCACATAAAAACATATTGTTTAGGAGACAAGTGTTCATAAAAGAAAGGAAAAACATACATGTGTAAGATGAAATGTATGTTAAGACGACAATGTCTTAGCTAAGACGTAAGAAGACAATGTAAACACACAAGAAGACAATGTAAACATGAAAAAAGCTAATGTAGACCATGAAAAGTGAGTTAAATACATGGGAAATCACTCATGATGTCCCAAGACAATCAAGGCCGTAATGGATGAAAACAATCAGAGAACAAGAAAGACATAGGGAAAATCCCACAAATAATGGCATACAATGAAAAACAAGTAAAAACAATATACAAACAACCATGGTGGAAAATAGTCTTACAAAGAAAATTTTATAAATGAAGCACCCGTTAGCATGTTAGAAAGATAAAGAGTAATTTAAAACATGTATTATCAAATGATGTAAAGTGCTAAGCAAAAAAAAAAACAATAACACATATAATATACAAAATTGGATGCCCCTAAGAGTCATTGTGGGACTGGTACGAGGTATTGCGCCAAACATCCATGCTGTGTGTAATGGCCCTGTATAATATGTGATCACAACTAGAAAGCAAGTGAACGTGCATGTGTGTATGATAAATACATATAATATATCTATCTAGAATCTATAATAAAGTGAACATATACGAGTAAATGTAAGAAAAAGTAAATGCAACCAAGATATGCAGTATTTTATGGATGGATGGAATGGAATGCAGAGTGAATGAAATTATATGTAATTAGGTTCATTTAGAATTCCCCCTTAGCAGTAAAGAAGGAACCATAAATATAATATACAAAATTGGATGCCCCTAAGAGTCATTGTGGGACTGGTACGAGGTATTGCGCCAAACATCCATGCTGTGTGTAATGGCCCTGTATAATATGTGATCACAACTAGAAAGCAAGTGAACGTGCATGTGTGTATGATAAATACATATAATATATCTATCTAGAATCTATAATAAAGTGAACATATACGAGTAAATGTAAGAAAAAGTAAATGCAACCAAGATATGCAGTATTTTATGGATGGATGGAATGGAATGCAGAGTGAATGAAATTATATGTAATTAGGTTCATTTAGAATTCCCCCTTAGCAGTAAAGAAGGAACCATAAACGAGAGTGTGTCATTGGGAAATGGTCAAACTATGTCTTGTGTGTAGCGTGATGTGATAAATGTGTAGTGATGATATACAACCTAGAGATTAGGTATGAGTACGTGTGATGATTTAGCCTAAAGAGTATATCACAAAAAGATAACAAAAAGAGTGATGACTTCTCCAAAAGTGTATATCAATAAAGGATGTTAGAAGAAGTGATGATGTAGCATATGACATATATAACTAACGGATGCTAGAAAAAGTGATGATGTAGCCTAACGCGTATATCACTTGTCTAGGAATGTCACATGAGAAAGAGGTTGAATGTGTGAGTGTGATGTGGTCCATTTTATTTATATACCCTCAATAGTCTAGTATGGACTGTGAGACTAGAGTGCATCATAGGGTAGTGAGTACACGTGTATAAGTAGATGAGTAAAAAAATGTGTGATATGTGTACTATATGTCTCGATGAGAAATTGTCATGTGTAATGTGTAATGTGTAGTCTATAATGTAGGATGTATGAAATATGCGTAGATGATATATGATGTTTAGATGCCTAGGAAATGTAAGACATAATATGAAAGATGTAATCTATGTAGGATGTATGATGTATGTATGTAAGACACGTGGAGATGTGTGTTGTGTAGTGTCTATTATGTAGTGTGTAAGGTTCATGTGTATATTATGCCCTCAACAGTCAAGTATGAACCAAAGAACAAGAGTGTGTCATAAATAAGTGACTATATTAATGTATTGAAATGTGTATGATGAATGTAAAAGACTAGATTTGATGTATGTAAGATAGCTAAAGATGCTAGGAAGTAGGGGGGAAGTAAGTATGATGCCCCCAAGTGTATGGTGATGAGTGTGTTATTTGATGAATGCTATTTGGTAACAAATAAAGAAGTGATGTAAGAAGGTTGCGAAGTATCATAGTTATTGAGTGATGGGATAAATGATGAGATATTATATTGTATTTATCACAAGTGATAAATGGTTGTAGATGCATGTATGTATGAGGGATTATGTAATAGATAGATATGTTAATGAAGCATGCAATGTGATGATGAAATAGGGTTATTATTTTAAGATATCCCTCGACATTCACATAAGAACCATAAGAAAACGAGTTTGTTATCAAGTGTATGGTGACAAGATTCACCTACCAAATACAAAGTTTGTGTGAAGTAGTGGAAGCATGTGTGGCAAACACATTAGTAGGACCATGTGATGGTGGCGGGTTTTGAAATGTTTCCTGACCATTACATGAAGGAGTAGTTGCTTTGACAAAATGAATTAGAAATGAAATTTGAGTACAATGGGGAGGAATATTGAATGGTGGTATCTTTGGTGGTATTGATAACATTGTAGAAGAATTGATAGGAGAAGGTTAAATAATTTTGAGAGGCTATTATGTATTTTTACTTGGTAATGTCACAAATAACTTGAGAGGTGGAGTGAGACTAATTTTGAGAGGTGGTTTATTAGTTTGAGTGGATTGAATGGGAGATGCTTGAATCATTGGAGAAGGAACATTTGAGGTGATGAATTTATTCTCAGTAGATATAAACGAATCAGATTTAGGAACCCATTGGGATGTATCAAGTGTAGATGTCCATATAAAATAATGTTGGGAAGTGAATTAGGAGGTTAGTGAGAATGCCATGTTTCTTAGTATTGTGATCAAAGGTGAGAGGATCTGACAATGGAAAGATTTAAGGCTCACTAATATAAGCACCTACAAAAGACATAAAAGGAAGATGGGATGTAGAACGAGACCAAACATGAGCCTCAGATGCATCCTTAAGTTTTTGGATTTCAGATTTGAGAGATGTAATAGTGGATTCCATAGCTTGAAATTTGTCTTGAAATAAATAATGTAAATATTTAATTAAGTCCAATATGGATTGATTATATGGAGGATCACTAGGATTAGGGTCATTAGATAGCTTATCTAAAATAGCACTCACCTGATGCAACAATGTATCACTAGGGAGATACATGGTGTCTAGGGATTTTTTTAGAATAACTTAGCAATTAGGATGCATTTGAATTAAATCATACAAAGAAATTTGAGCAACTTTAGGATCCATGATAGAAAAGATGATGTGCTAAAGAAGGATCCAAGAGACCAATCATGAGTGGGGTTCACCAAAATGATTAAACTAAAATGTAAATACACTAGCCCAATCTAATGTAATTTTTACAGTAAATAAAATTAATAATGAAATCTTGAAATAATACCCAAGAAAACTAAGCTTGAAAATATGAAACCCTAATGTGCAAAGAGGGTTAGAAGGGCCTTAGCTGATTCATAGAGGTTTTCTGGGTTGTGTCACAATGGAGACTATTTAAAAATATATATAATATCATCACACAAGAGCTCTAAAAATTGAAGATTTGGCAAATTTGACTGGACTCAGACACTTGGAAAGGGATAAGGGCACCTATGGGAACCATGGTCTGAGTTATGGGAATCCTATTCTATAGAAATGGTTAGAACCTAGTTCCAATATGATCGTTAGGTGTATGTAATTCTTCACTTCTTATCACGTGTATGTCACTGAACTTCGCTGGATGTCGTTGTAAACCTTCAATGGAAAAATTACCTATAAAACCCCAAGCAAAGCATAAAAACCCTAAAAAATAAGGATGCATATAAAGGATTCAAACTTTCCTTAACTACCTATATGATGGACTTATCAGTGAGTGATGTACTACATCTCAGACCCAATGTTGTTCTAGGTGTGTGTGTGCGGAATCATGCCCTAGGTTACTCTTGTGCCAGTCGCACTTTATGAGTAATGAGCAAGTAACTAGATGTAGAATATAAATAATGTGTGCATGGAAACAATAAAACCCCCTTCTATGAAGTGTGATGCAAATGAACTAGCCTTTATACCTTGTGATGGAGCTAGACGGATGCAAATGGATCTATAAATGCATTTGATGGATGTAAACTTAGGTAGAGATAGTAGATGCCTAATTTTTGGTCCCTTATTATGATCACATAACTTTATATTTATATGATTACCTTGCTTGAATTTCATAATTAACCCCGAAAAGGAAGATTACCAGAAAGATAAGATGTTCAACAACTAGAAAGGACCCAAAAAGTGTAACCAAAGTACAAAGAAGGATTGGGGCACCTAGAGAGGACAAGGATGGCTGTCGCTGGTGTCCTGGCTGTGCGCTTGAGTCTAAAAAAGGTAAAACTGAAGTATTTAAAAATATACTAGGAAAATAAAGGTTCAAGACCAAAAGTAGCAATAGAAATAAATAGAATATTTCCAGAGACATGGGTTTAATTAGCACTTTTCTTACTTAGGAACCATGCAAATAGTAGTATGTGATCTAGACTAAATAATGACTCAAAGTGCATGATTTTATATCTACACGGATAAGTATGGTTCCTCTACCTATTCTTAATGCCAATACTAATCCTAAGGAAGGAAATACAACTATCTAATCCTAAACTAACATTCCAAGGTACCATGGTTAGAAAGAGATGCGTGGAAAAGGAAATCTTAAGCTAAAAGGTGGTGATAGCACTAATAAAAGGGGTTGAGATATATCCACAAGGGGAAGGAAAGAAATAAAATATGAGAGAGAGGGAAGAAAAACATGTCATAGATCAAGAACCATGCAGACTGACCTTATTTTTCATTCACAACACAAAACAAATGGAAACTACAATCAAGAAATACACACAAAACACCACAAAATAAAATGAGCTAGGGAAGAAAAATGTGCCACAAAATAGATTCCATTTCTTAAAATATTCACAATTCCATTACAGTTATGGAAAAAGGAAAGAAATACATTGCGAAGACCATATTTGAGGTCTAGAAATTATGAGAAGTCAGCTACCATTTTGGCATGGTTCCATTACAACAAAGAGCAACCTAGTTTTAAAATGAAAGATTTTTACATATATATATCAAGGAAGAAAGAGAAGGAAAAGAGAGGGAAAGAGATCATATTTAATCTTGTCATTAATGAACATATATCTTTCCCTGCAACATGGATTTTTAAACTTCAACCACCATCAATCATGCATTAAAATTTGAAAAACATCATGGGCACTATACGATAGAAAATCAACACGTGACCTTCTTCGCACCCAACCTCTCGAGGTCGTGTCGAGACAACTGGTGTAGAATGAAAATGAATGTGAGTGTGGTGATGGTAATCAAGCTATTTGGGAAATTTTATGTCTTCAACACATAATATCAGGATCTACGATTCTAAGGAGAAGAATGTTATCCTAACATCAAGCAGTGTGATGGCTCGGTCTAAGATAATAGCTGCTCATAGACTCTACTTGATATCGAGCTCCATAGATATTTTATTTATTGGTTGTCAAACACGCAAAAAGTGACTTGTGGGCACCTCGTATGTATTTTCAGACAAGGTCTTGGAAGTGAAAATGAGAGATGTAGTGGAGCCATAGGGACTGCGAGTGATTTTCTGGTCCTGATCGGCTACTATGTTCAATAAAGAAAGTTGTACAATAATGTCTAGTGGAAGTGGTGAAGATCTGAATACTAATGTATGCAAACTAGTGTCAATCTCTAACTAGTTAGTAGGCCCATTGGGTTGTGGGACCTAAGGATCACAACCAAATACCTGTGGAGGTTGTGACCCTCGTATGGTCATGCACATAATCAAACTTGTTATCCAAAATAAGCCCCTTGCTCATTTTTGGCTAACTTCCTTTCATTCCTTCCTTCTTTGTGTCTCATTCAAATTTTACCACTTTTGTAGACACTCAATTTTTTTTGGAAATGACTTCATCGGATAGATAATTTCTCACCTTTCCAGAAAGGTAAAGTTTTCCTTCTAACTCCTTGTATTTTGCAAGTTATGGCTCAGTGAAGTTTTAAAGGGAAATTTTCCCTAGGAAGGTCTGTGGCCAATCAAAATGCACCACGTGGCGGTGGAATGGTGGGGAGCAAAAGCAAGTTAGAAATTTTCACCGAGGATTGGTCGGGGGTGCAAAAGAAAAATATTGGCCCATGGGCCCACAACGAATCAGAAGATGACATGTGGTGGTGGAATGGCGGGGAGAAGTTGAAATTTTTGCCAAGAAAGTGGCGGGGGCGCAAGGGAATTTTTTTTTCATGGGCCCGTGGAGGAAAGAAATGACTAAAGCCCACATCTAATTGGAGACTGCCACATGTCTATAAGGCTAGCGAGAGTTGGGGTGATGGAGTGAATTTTGGCATTTCATCAAAATTGCAAAGGGGCGAAAAAGAAAATCTTGGCCTGAAAGCCCATGCAAAGGAGAAAAGGAAAATTACAAGGGCCCACAATGAATCAAGGCGTGATGTGTGTCCTATTCTTGGTAGGGTTTGGGGAGGTGGAGGAAATTTTAATTTTTACTGAAGTGTCTCCAAAGGGCGCAAGGGAGAATTTTTTCCCGTAGGCCCGCAGAGGGAAGAAAGCTGACTAAGGCCCACGTTTAATTGGAGAACACCACGTGACATCGGAGCGGCGGGGCACGAAGCGATAATGGAAAATTTTCCAAAATTTCAAAAGGGTGTAAAATGGTTGTTTGAAGCCCATAGACCAATCAGAATGTGACACGTGGCATCAGAGTGGCGAGGGGCGGAACTTTTTGGGGAAATTTTCTCAAATTCAAAAAGAGGGGAAAATTTTTAGGTTTCGGCCCGCCGACCTGATTTTTGCCTTTTTTTTTCCCTAAATATTTAGAGGGGCATATCTTTTGATCCAAAGCTCATTTTTTCTCGATTTTAGTGTCATTGGAAATATATTGAAGTCCTTTACATGATGGAATCTTCAATTTTGTGTTTTGATGGAGTTTGGTGAGAGAAAAATGAGAAAACACCTTTGGCATGGGGAAAAGAGTAGAACCAACGTCTCAACCACCTTTTTTTAATGCAGTTTTGCTTCCATTCTTCTCCAACATGGTCAAAAATCTTGGGGAATGAACTTTTAAGGGTACCCATGCTTTTTTGATTTATTTTGTCGGTGGTTGAATGATTACTTTTACTTTTTCTGTGTTTCTCCTTCCCGAGCTCGAGTCTTCATTGTTAAAAGCCAGATTTGGCTCATTTGTAAGGTTCATATTTTCTGCTCTACCCTCCCTTATTTTCTTCTTGAGGGTTGAAAATGGATTTAAAGCCTCCTCCCATGCTTTGTAATGGAATTTTTTCCTTTTACCATTAAAATGATGTTCTGTGCAAACTTTTGGAGCAACAAAAATGTGTTTTGTGATGCATCTGTCCATCCTTGCTCATTTTTTTCTTGTTTTCTTCTTGCCTCTCTTCATTACAGGTTTGGAGCTATGTTCATGGAGTTTTAGAACATTTTTTGTGTGAAATCTATCCTTGGGCCTGTGATGCACTTTTCCATCCTTCCCATTTCTCACCTCTTCTTGTTCCATGGCAGTTTTGATAGATGTTTAGCATTTTCCTTCTCTGGTGTATCACCGTTTTAGTGTAGGTTCTATTTTTCCCTCTTTTCTCTCTCTCTGTCTCCTTGGCATAGTTAGATTAGGATTAGATTAGCTTTCCTACACTAGAGTAGCTTGTGGCAGGTAGTTTAGGAAGAGGAACCAACCTTCTCTAGAGAGCTTTCCCCATTTGCAAAAGTCCCACACTTGGGAAAGCTCAATGTTGTGCAATCACACTGGATGCCCATTATCAAACTAGAAATTTGAGAAAACATCCAAGGGTGCTGTGAATTTGCACTAAAAAAAACCTGTTGCCAGGAGTAGTCCAATAATCGTAGGCATGATTAGCATTGATGTTTAGCGTATTCAGTTGTTCCATTTTCTCAGCAAAATTTGTAGGTGTGTGTAAGACTATCAAATGTAAACTTGTATCAATGTTAGTTATCAATTCCGGCCCATTGGGTTATGGAACCAAGGGATCAAAATTATACATCTTTTCTTATTATGCACTGTTGATGGTCATACAGAATGAAATGAAATGATTTTAATAAACAAACTAAATATTAAGGGAAATTTGATCTATGTTTTTGGAGTTTTCACAATATTTCAGAGAAAAACAATAAAAGAAAACTAATCTATCAAAGGAAATTTTTTTATCTTTTCTAATTTTTAAGCAATGTGTTCTAATCTAATAAATAAAATAAAGACAAGTAATCAGATGGATGTAGTTGGTTACTTGTGCGAATGTATGAATCTAATCTAAAAAACTAACCTAATATAATAAAAAACCCTTTAAACCCTACCTCAGATGTGAAGAACAAATCATGACCCTAAAAGAGCCATTGTTCACTACAACTTCCCTAGTAATGTTAGAGAGAAAACTTCCTAATGATTTGATTTTCTTGTAATTTCACAATCAATTGAAATGAAATTTTTTTTTACTCTATTTGATATGTAATTGAAACTAGTGATAAAATTTACAATTTAACAAATAAAGAAAACAAACACACAATTCCAACCTGGATAAGCAAGAGCTTTGGAAAATCTAGTTGTATCTATATCTTTCCCCTCAATTTGTTCCTTTCTTCTTTGAGTGTTCATACGAGTCCAAGGGATTGGGAATGCAAGAACACCGACATGGGGATGGTGCTTGAGCAATGGAAACTTGAAGGAAGTCTAGATGCAATGTGAGTAGAAGAGAGATAACACAAGATATCTTAGCTTGGCTATGAAATTCCTAACAAGATTGTTTCAGTAATACAATGCAAGATACAAAAAAAATCTCAGGCACTTTTTCTTGAATACAAGCATGGAATATATGAGAATTAGGGCTGGGATGTGCCTTCATGCACAAGGCAAGAAGAGTCAGTTCTAACTAACTAAAGCACATGAAAAAATAGAAGAGGGAAGGAAAACCAAGCAATCAAAACTATTTTTAGACAATTTGGCCCATGAATGCATGCTAAAAGTGAAGTTAAGTGAATCGTCGCATGTTATAACATGCATGACAGAATCTGGAAAAATCGGTCAGGATCGCTGCCCTAACTAGGTGGTGGTTTGAGAATTGCCACCCAGGAAGAGTGGCAATCCTAGCACTAAAGGCCAAAAAATGCACAGAAAGAAGTAGAAAGTAAAAAAAAAGTGTTGGAAGGCTAAGTAAAGTTGTCTAGGCTACAAATATACACTACGAATAGGTTTTAGAGCTCAAACACCTTCTTGAAAGGACTTGAAACATCATTGAGGACTTTTGTAACCATTTTCCAATAATGTAGCACATGAAATTTTGGGTGTGTACATATTGCCCCCTCGGAGAAGTGTTTGAGCCATGAAAAGGCATAAAACATAGAGTCTGAGTATGGCATTCCCGAAATGGGGAGTTATAAGCTATACATGACATGCCCATGTGTTAAAATGTCACCATCCAAAATCCTACTACCTGCAAGAGAAAAGAAGAATCAAGTGCAGATAGATAAAATATCAAAAAATAAATACTAAACCAAAATGACAAAAAGACTTACCATTTATGCGGGGATATAGAGATATACATGCACCAATGCTCCAGCCCTGTAAACACATACACTCAAAACGAGGTCAAAACATCATATATATATATATAAAACTCATTTTTAAAAATTCATTTACACATATTTGAGTTGGTGAATTTGGAGTTTTGGGCCCACGATGACCATTTTTGACGAGAGTATAACTGAAACAACCATTATGAGATCATGATCATGCCTCCATGAGTGGGAGATCGACCAACGCGGTCTAAGGTTGGTTTTTTTTTAAAAAAAATCCTTTTCATACCTAAAATGTAAAATGTTTGAAAAGTTTACCTAGGGGGACTATTTTCAAAAAAATTGGTCTTAAATGAGTCTCTAGGGGGGGCGGGCACCCATAGTGCAACCTTTTATTTTGTTCAAAATGGTTGTTTTTTGTGTTTTTGAGAAACTTTTAGGGTTAAGGACATATTTTGAATATCAGCTCAAGATCACCACCATACCAGGGCAGTGGTCTTGGAACCACCACCCTGCACTGGGTGGCGGTTCTTAAAAAAATGACCAAAATGTGCATTAACTTGATTTTTTTTGGATTTTTGATGTTTAGTCATGTTTTTGGTGAGCTTGTCTTTTGATATATGTTACTCAATTTCTCCTTTTCCATGTTTTAGTGAATGTAGAAGAAGGAGGAGCACATATGCTAGAGTCGGGAGAAGGAGTGTGATTGGCTCCCTAGGATCTTGGATCAGCTAACTCAGGCTAAAAGGGATACTCTCCAGAGGGAAGGAATCTGGAGGAATACATGTGTGCCCCATGTTGTCCTACTAGTCACATATTGTGTGACTTATTTTCTTACTAGGATACATACCTGAACAATTTTTGGGCTCCTGATACTTGGGAGGAGATTGACTTCAGAAAAAGCAGGATCCATAGCTGAGATGACTCAGTTGGCCACCTATAGGGGAGACATTACTGTTTCATTTGGTTTGAAGAAGGGAATCAGGGTTTGGTTCATTACCACTACTCCTATTCCTATCATCCATAGAGCCATCATGGGCATCTTGTCCTCCTGACTCATCAGGGAAAAGGGAGGTGACACCATTTTATATTGCTTGGATCCTATTATTACATAGATTGAGGGACATGGCCACACATAATCCTGGGGAGCAAACATCTTAGGGACTACATATAATGACTTGTACATGGTAGTCAGATTACAGGGGCAGTCCCTAAACCACCCCACTCTTGGTATGAGCTAGGTTTATGAGTGCATCACCCCTTATGGAAGGGGAGTATAGGAATTGGATCCAGGGGTTGTCTGGGTAGTGAGATGGAAAAATATGACGGTCCTTAGGACACCACATTAGCCAATGGCTTATTTGACCACGAAAGACATGGTTGCCACTCCTTACCAGGATATGGCAAGGTTATAGGGACAGGAGGTGACCACGGTGGTAGCTAGTTCTACCATAGGCCAGTTAGTTGATAGGGCTGAAAGAGTCAAGACTCATCCATTTGATCAGTTTCCTCAACAGTTTGGCCTCCCATATGTTGACATACTTCCCCCTAGTGGTACAGGTTTACAGGACCATTCTAAAGGCCTATAAGGGCACCAGAGGAGATCCCGACTAGAAATTGGTTACCCTAGGAGTGCTTATTACTATTAGGCATGTGGTCCATTCTTAGTGGGTAGCTGGTGCCCATCAAGCACCTTTGATTCAGATTATGGCCACTCCTACTCATAGTGGAGAGGAGGATCACACAAGAGACAAGACTGAGGAGGATTCAGTTAGGGAGGAGATAGAGGATGAGGGGGTTGGTGCTGAGATTGGTGGGGTAGCCCATATGGAGGAGGAGGAGAGTGACCCTGAGTGGCATGATACTTAGGATATGCTGAGAGTAGCATACGAGGAGGTGAGTACGGAGATAGAGAAATTAGTCTAAGAGGAGACACTTCCTTGAGGTAGGGAAGGGGATGACGATTCTGTGATGGGACAACCTTTGGCCTATAGCTTTGGGGAGGCCCCGCGGACACCAGAAGCATCATCAGTAGTAGCCACTAACCCTACCTAGATGCTTGAATATCTAAGTATGCTTAATAATTTTCTCTCGACTTTGTTATTTGAAAGTGTCAATTTGGTACTTTCTTTTTATTTGCATTTTGTGGTTTTATAACTCACCTTTTTCTTCTTATTTTCTTGCTAGCAGCAATCACACAGGAGTGGCAAGAGATTATCTAATGGGTGTGCATAGACACCCTACTGATTCCCTGAGGGAAGCCACAAGCTGAGATGATCGAGGATTAAGGTCAGCCACTAGTAGCCGATAGACACACTGACGTGTTTACTTCTATTTGGATGATAGCAAAGGTGGTGACCTCCCTTCCCTTCGTACCCAGGTGGCTGGATATGAGACTGTGATTATTTGATGAGGCATATCTATTCCCGTAGTGAGACCACATCCAATGGCCACCACCACAAGAATTCACACCATTTGGTTCATTCCTAGCATCGTCGCAACTGCAGTAGGAGCCTTGAATGCGGCCATGCACTATTCAAGGGATCCCACAGGGACTGATAGGTCATTGGGCCATTTATTGCTTTGTTGCCATTTTTTAGGGCACTATATGATTTTTTTTTGTATATCTCAGGCTCATTGCATGTGTTTTGATCATGCCTTAGCACATGATGGCATTGTATACAAACTTGACTCACCATGATATATACAGACTTTTATTTTTGGTTCGATAATCCATTGTATCTTAGTTGAATTTGTTTTGGATTATTTCTCATGTGTACTCTAGATGTTTAGAATTTCTAGTTTTATATGATTTTTAGAATGCGTGTAGTGGGTGTGAAATGATAATAGAATGATTTCTTCTTTTTTTGTATTTTATAATGCTGATATATGATAATACGAACATAATGTGATGTTAAACTTTAGTTTTTTTAAGCAATATTTTATACTTCATGTTGTCTTGGCAAAACATGGTGACAAAATGATATGATAAGTAAATGTACTTGCCCCATTCCTAACTCCATGCAACTAGTAGGATGTGAGGGCTCAACACCAAGAGCCAGAAAGGGCTCAAGTTATGAAAATTTGTTGAATGACAATGATGAGGGAAAGACAATGGCTTGACAGAACCAAATTGAGATACTAAAACCTCACCCTACTCAAGTTACTTCATAGTTTAGAATGTGATGTGCTTTCCAGTTTATCTAGACTTAGATCCGTAGATGGCCACTTGCTTGACAAAATCTAGTTTTGAGGTTTTAAACTCTTTTGGAATTTTGGACATCTAACTCACTTTGTTTTTGACTTATGATTTCACAATATTTAAATGGATTGTTTCTAACTTTCAAGTTTATCAAAGAGACCCCCTACACCTTGCCCCATGCTACAAGTAGGAAGCATGGGCTCATCACCGTGGACAAGGAATAGGCGAGTAAGGGAATTTCTCTCCTTTCCCAACCCTACATCACTAGTAAGAGATGTGAGCTCAACACCGAAGGTTGGTAGGGCAAAGAGATGTGTAAAATAAAACATTTCTTTGGATTTCTATTTGACATACTCATTTAGGAAAAAAATTAGTATGTTCTTATTTTTAAAGAGATATTTATGGGATAGATGTGACACCATGAAGCTTCTATAATATACTATAGGAAAAGACACCTAATCTAGAAAGAGACTATAAGAAGAACCAAGTATGCATGCCTTGGTATGGTTATGGTCAAAACTTTGTCTTATCCTATTTGAATTGATGAAATGATTGGAAATAATTGATGATACCATGAAAATTTGAAGAGATATGATTTGAATGTTTTTCCATTATTTTTCAGAAGTTTTCAGGAGTTGCTATAAGAATAAGTCCCTTGATCAAAAATTTTACAGAGTGAACTGTTAGATGAAACTGTAATACAGATGCAGTAATGTACATATGAAAATGCTAATGGATCATGTGTAATACCTCTTCAAGTGAAGAGAGTTCACAGATTCATTAAACTCCTCACCCTCTAGTGTACAGAGGTGAAATGCCCCATTTTTGTAGCCTTCTATTACTCAATATGGACCCAACCACCTGGGTCTAAATTTTCTTCCTTCGCTGGTATTTTTATCTATCCAACTATCTAGCCTTAAGACCAAATCTCCCTCGTATATTTCATGCTCGTAAAACTTCTTGTTATATTTCTGAGCCATCCGGTCAGTGTAAACATTGTGTCATTGTTCAGTATTGAGTCTAGCCTCATCAAGACTCTTTAGCTGAGAGATTCACGCTTCTTGATAGCCTTCTTCTCCCAAGATTCCTTGCAATGAATTACAAAGAATCGGTATTTTGACCTCAAGCAGTAAAACTGCTTCTACACTAAATACCAAAGAAAAGGGGGTTACCCCTGTTAGTGTTCTAACTAATTTCTTATAGGCCCACAAGGCCTGAAAAATCTTTAAATGCCAATCTCGTTTGTTATCCTTAACGATATTAAGGGAGATAGATTTTAATGTCTTATTTGTAGACTCATCTTGTCCATTTTCTTGAGGATAATAAAGAGAAGCCGTGTGATGAATTATCTTGAACTTTGCACACAATTCACGTACCTATTCATTTTTGAAAGATGTGACATTATCCGAGATAATGACCTATGGCACCTTGTACCTACAAATGATCTAGTTCAATATGAACTTAATGATCATTGAACTAGGTACAGTGGTAAGAGGCATAACTTCTACCCACTTAGTAAAGTACTCTGTGGCTGTGATTATGAATTTATGGCCATCTATTGATGAGGGAGAGAATTTCCCTATCAAATCCAGGGCCCACGTGGAAAAGGGCCATGGGGTTGCAATTAGTTACAGAGCTTGTGCTAGTATGTGGATCTCATGGTATAACTCTTGACATTTATGGTATGTGCACACAAACTATACTGCATAATGCTCTAGAGTGGGCCAGAAATATCCCATTTGATGTATCTTTTGAGTAGTGGCATGGCTGCCAAAGTGACCTCCACATACTCCGCTATGTGATTCATAAATAATATTTTCAGATTCTTCTACATCAACACATCTTAACAACATTCCATCAAAGGCTCTACGATAGAGCACTTGTTCCAAAATAACGTACTTAGTGGAAATGACGCATAACCACCTTCTTTGTTGCAATTTTTCCCCTTCTGGATACATATGGTCCACTATAAAATTAATGATGTCATATACCATGGACACATAGAAATGGGGGGCCTAGTCTCAACGAAGTATACACACTCATCGGGGAAGTTTAGATCTACCAGATCACCTCCATCCAATGGATTATCAGCCAACCAGTCCATAATGATTTTTCCTTTGATGGATTTTTGATTAACAAATGTTAACTCAAATTTTCCCATCAGAGTTATGAAGTGCCTGACCTTCTTAGATAAGGATCCTTGTGTGAGGAATGTCCACAAGTGATCTGACTTAACAATAACCCTCATTTCTTGATTCAACATATAATGTCTCAAATGCTTTGTCACAAAGACTATGGAAAGGCATTCTTTTTCTTCCTGTGTGTAACGTGTCTCATAATCAAGCAACGTTCAACTAATAAAATAGACTGCACATTCTCATTTATCATCATCTTCTTGAGCCAACATGCAGGCTAGCGAAACATCCATAGCTCGTGAATACAAGATCAAAGGGTGATCTGACCTAGGTGGCATGAGCATGGGAGGGGACAATAAGAATCATTTAACTAACTCAAATGCCTCATTGCATTCTTCTGTCCAATCAATGCAGCAATCCTTTTTCAACAAATTGTTGATTGGGTGAATAGAAAAGGTCAAATCAGGGATAAACCTTTGGATTGCACTGAATTTTCCAAGAAAAGATCTGATGCTAGACTCATCTAACAATGGAGTCATTTCCAATACAACTCATATTTTGGCTGGGTCCACATCAATTCCTTGTGAAAATATGATGTAGCCCAAATTTTTTTCCTCCTGTTACACCAAATACACATTTTTCTAGATTCAATGTGACACCGTATTTGATTAAGCGAGAAAGGATGATACGAAGCACCTCTGGGTGATCACAGCATTTTCTGGCCTTAGCCAGAAGTTCATCCACATAGGATTCCACAATATTATGTATAAGATCATGGAATATATAAGTCATCACCTGTTGGTACATAGCACCAGTGTTCTTAAGCCCGAACAACATAACAACATAATAGTAGGTTCCCCAAGGAGTTATGAACGTAGTTTTGGCCTGATCTTCTTCAGAGATTCTGATTTGATTGTACCCAGAAAACCCATCCATGAGAGACAACAACTCAAAACCAGTTGTTGTGTCAACAATAACATCAATGGATGGTAATGGGAAATCATCTTTGGGACAAGCCTTATTTATATCCCGAAATTCTATGTAAATGTGGATCTTTCCATTCTTTTTTAGGATGGGGACGATATTAGACACCCATTGTGAGTAGTCAACTAGCTTGATGAACCCTACCTAGAGAAGTTTCATCACTTCTTCCTTCACCATGAGGGCCACCTTTGGCTTCATGGGCCTTGAATTTTTCTTAATTGGCTTAGCATCTGGCTTGGTGACAAGATTGTGCACTGCAATGTGTGATGTAATTCCCGTCATTTCTTTGTAGCTAAATTTGAATGCTTTTTAATGCTCCTTGAGAATACGGGTATGTATTTCAACTTCCTCAGGAGTTAAAGAGGATCCTAGCTTCAATATTTTTTGGTTCTTCCTCAGTCCCGATATTTATATCGATTGTTCCCTCGATTAAGGAGGTGTTTCCTTCCTCAAACTCAAGTGGGGCCAGAGGAAACTCTAAATCCACCTCTTCTCCTACCTCAAAAATTTTGAGTTCCTTCCCAGGGGAAGATTCTATCATGGGATTTCCAAAATAGGAGGAAGATTTTGGAATTAGAGAAATATCAACCTCATGATGAGTAATATGTAATTCTGTGAGAGCGTTTAGATATCCTAGAGTTGATTTTTCAATGTTAATGTGATGTGTAATGATAGACTCGATCTCATTATCTATGTATGTCAACATTGGAGTTACTAGTGTCTTATGAACCAAAGGTTCTACATGAACCAAGAATGTGAATTTTATATCTTCCAACTCATTGCTTGGAGTGAAGCAAGAAGTGAAATTTACTATCGAGTCAGCTAGGAGGTTCTGATCTCATTGAATTTCTTCAATTGATATGAAGTCAAATCTCTTTGTCAGATTCAACACTGTTGTTTTATAGAGTTTTAAATGCTCATCTCTAGTCTCATATACTTTGGATATCTGATTTGCAACAAGTTGTGAATCACCCAACACCCTAATATTAAGAGCACCCATTCTCTTGGCTATAATGAGACCAAGTAAAAGGGCTTCATATTCAGCCCCATTATTTGTGCATTCAAAGTTTAACTTGAAGGAAAAAGGTAGAATCCTTCCCTCATGAGAGGTAAGAATCACACCTGCCCTGACACCAAAATGACACTTGGCTCCATCAAAATGGAGAGTCCAACAGTTATTGGAAAAATGGATGTTGGATCATCCTTTGTGTCCTCTTCTTTTACCTCAGTTACTTCAACCATACAAACTTCATCTTCTGGAAGAGAACCAAGTCCTAAAGTATGTCCCATACCCATAGAATCGAAAGGAAGGAGGATAGGTAAATCCTTCTCCAATAGCTTGACAATATTTTTTGTGGTTCCCAACAATATTGTCTCTATGATGACGGTTTCATCTTTGATTTCCGGAATTCCTTCAATCAAACCCGTGACTTCTAACTCTATTGTAGGAACCAAATTTTCCTCTGGTACTGAGCTTGTAGGTTTATTTAACTGATTTGTAGGAAGCTCAAACTCAGAGTGGATCCTTGGCCTCTTTTTCAAGTTAGCTAGGTGTATGTCAAAGGGTTTTGGATCACCCTGCACCACAAAGACCTTCCCTAAATGTAGGAACCTAACTTCCTGAAACAAAGTGGAGGGAATCACCTTCATGTGATGAATCCAAGGATGACCAAGGATCATATTATAGTTGGTTTCCCAATCTATAATATAAAACTCAGTTAGTACTGTCTTAGGTCCAAGGGTGACTGAAAACACTATAGTTTCGATTGATGTTTCCTTGAGGCTTTTCGTAGCCTCTCAACGTGTTTCATGTTAAAGAGAAATTGGTCTCTACTTACCCTATATATTGAAGGAAAGAGAAGGGGACTATGTTGACCGATACCCCATCATCAATCATCACACGCTTTACATAATTTTTGTAAAACCAAACTTGTTAAAACAAAGTTGGATCTTATCTATGAGTTATTTTAGCGTCTATGGGCATAATGCTAATGTTGAATATAAACCCAACATCTCTTTCAGGTTTCCCTGGCAGGATAGACATCAAATTCCACATGGTTTATTTATACTTCTGGAGGAGGGGTGATGTTAATCAAATGACCAAGACCTAGTGCTTCTAGTAGAAAGGCTCTATGAGTAGGGGAATTTTTTAACAGATCCAAGAAGGAAATGTGAGAGAAATTATTGGTTAAGTCATTAATCAAGTCATAAGCTCCTACTGGCTTTCCTAGCATATCACGAATGTCATTTGATATAATTGGGTAGATCAGGATTGGTTGTGAAGAATAATCCTTGGTTCTAGTGGTAACGTTAATTTGAGGTTCAGTGTCCAACTCCACCAACCCCACAATTTTTGTTTGCTGACGACCATCCAAAGGAGGTGCCACTTGTGGGTTTGACGAAGTTGAGGCTTTGCGATCATGGGTCCCTATTACAATACCTTTGTTTGAACCATTGGGATCTATTCTACCATCCTTTGGATGTATGGGGAGAGGATCATTAAAGATTTTGAGTGGTGTGTTCTGTGGAGATACCGGTCCCATATAGGTGTTTTGAGTTAGCACTGCTTGGGTTTGCCAAAAACATGTCAACAAATAATGTCTTTGATCCTCTAGAAAACACTGTAAAAACTTAGTTACAATCATGACATGTTCTTACATCATGCCCGTGAACCCTATAGAAACCACAATATAAATCAGGATCATAATCTCGAGGCCTTTGGTTTGTGTCTTGTTGTGGTTTGAAATTACGGTTATTGTTCAGCTGTTGATTGTTATAGTTAAAATTTGGGAACCCTTTCCCATGGCTTTGAAATTAGTTTAGATACCCGCCTAGGTATTGGTTAGGGCCTTGGGTCTGCATTTGTCTTGCTTGATGAGGTTGTTGTTGTTTTTGTTGTTGACAGCTAAAATCTACAGCGTTGACTGAGGGCAAGAAGTTATTATTTCTTTGATTGTTTTCATTATTATTGTTGTTTTTTGAAGTGCTTGTATTAGGAGCATTAACAACATTAGGTTTCTTAGGTTGGTCTGTCACCCCATCCGTCATGACTCCACGATTCTTATTAAGGATTTTTGGTCCTTGATTGTTATTCATGTTGTTGGAGTAACCGGGGTTATTTTGATTAGGGGTGACTAACCTTCCATTAGCTCCATAAGTCTTACGACCACTATCAATGGTTGCTTGGTCAATTCAAAGAGCACCATCTAGTACCTCTTCATAGCTCCTTAGTAGGAAATTTTGAACTTCTTCCTTTATCTCCCTATTGAGAGAGTGGAGGAAAAAATCACAAAGCTCCATCTGATCCATATTTGGAGCACTTGCAGAGGAGTAGAGAACTTGTTTCCACCTTTGAATGAAGTGGGTTGTAGACTCGTTGTGCTCTTGCTTGATATGAAGGAATTCCCTTATTCCTGTTCTCAAAAGTTTTTTCATATCAAAAGCCTTAATAAATTATGATACAAGTTGCTTGAAGGAGTGTATTGAAGCCTCTGATATCCTATAGTACTAATCAAGAGCAATAACTTCTAGCATCTTAGGGAAAATCTTTGCAACAACTACATCCCATGGGAGTAGATCTCGAATGGCCATTGCATAAGCTTTGATGTGGGCATTAGGATCACCCTCCCCTTTGAATTTTGGAAGATCAGGAAAGGGTCTTGGGAGCATGACTGTCTGGATGGAGAAGTCTAGAGGCTCCTTAAGATATTCAGAATAGGTCCCCATTGCATACGTTTCCACCATTAAAGATCCTTTTTGGGGAGGTGGAGGTTGCATTGGTTGCTGAAATGGGAAAGCGTAATTTTTTTTGGGACGTATGGCATCCCATGTGGCTGTCCATATAGACCTAGATAAGTATAAATATTGCCTTGTAGAGATTTAGAATACATGTGTACGTAGGGGGGTTGATTAATTTGATATGGAATTGAAGGCACAAATCCAGGGAACGTTACATTTCCAGCTGGCATGGAATTTGAGAATGCACTTCTAGTTGGTGCCTATTGTAGATATCCATATGTGGCATGAGGGGGAATACCCAAGGTGTCCGTCCTAGTTAGCAAATATCTAGGGTTTGGAGTACCCATATAAACAAGACGATTCTGTGAAGTAGGTATTTGTCCATAATTTTGCTGATAGGGAGAAGTTATTTCTTGCCCCACATTTGAAATTTGAGCATTTTTGGAAAGCTCTAGCTCCTTGAATTTATCTACCAATGTTGAGATGACATCACCCATTGATGGGGTGGTGCTTTTCTTAGGTGATTTTTTGTTGAACCCTCAGAGGTTGTTGAGGAGTGTGGTATCTTGCTATGAATTGTTCACTATGTTGCCACCCCTCATTAGCAATATTTTTGGTTGGTGGAGGGGTAGCATTATTGTTTTGGAGTAGAACATCACCTTGTCCTTATAACCTATCAAAATCTCAGTTCATATTCTAGAAGTGTTGTTCACTCCTAGCATATCATGCTAATTATTCCTCATCTAGACGTGGGATTTGGTCTGATTGCATGCTAATGGGATGTCGAAACAATACCCGAGGAGATGAACTTGCTTCCCTAGTGAAAGTCATATTGTTTGAACTTGATTATTTTTCATGAGGATAAGTCTGCGTGATTTGGTCAAGTTCCTTAATACGTACAGAGGAACCAACATTGGTTCCCTAAAGAAGAGGGTTTTGAGTAGTTGAGTGGTTGTCCACCCACATTGAGAGTGAAGGTGACTGTTGTGTATACCTTTTTGGTAGTTGTACATGTCAAAACTTGGGATGGGTCGACCATACTCATCGTATCCTGACATATTCGGGGGGTATAAGAATACCCACAAAATAAAGGATGGACAATGAAAGTGGAAACTTTTAGAGACTATATCTTCATGTTGGGTTCACCAATTTGTACAACAAAAAATCAACATGTGACCTTCTTCGCACCCTAACTCTCGAGGTCATGCCAAGACAACTAGTGTATAATGGAAATGAATGTGAGTGTGGTGATGGTGATTAAGCTAGTTGCGTAATCTTATGTCTTCAATAGGTAATATCAGGATCTGTGAGTCTAAGGTGAAGAATGCTCTCCTAACTTGAAGTGGTGTGATGGCTCAGTCTGATATAATAGCTACTCGGAGACTCCAATCGATATCAATCTCCACTGAGATTATGTTTATTGGTTTTTGAACACGTAGAAAGTGACCTGCGGGTGCCTCGTATGGATTTCCAGACAAGGTCATGGAAGTGAAAATGAGAGACGTAGTGGAGCCATAGGGACTATGGAAATTTTTTGGTCTAGTCCAGAAAGTCTTAGCTTGATCGGCTGCTATGTTCAGTAAGGAAAGTTGTGCAATAATGTTTGGTGGAAGTGGTGAAGATATGAATACTAATGTACACAAACTAGTGTCAATGTATAATTGGTCAACAGGCCCGTTGGGTTGTGGGACCTGAGGATCACAACCAAAGACTCATGGAGGTTGTGGCCCTTATATGGTCATGCACGTAATCAAACCCTGTTGCCAGGAGTAGTCCAATAATCGTAGGCTTGATTAGAAATGATGTTTAGCATATTTAGTTGTTCTATTTTCTCAGAAAAAGTTGTAGGTGTGCGTAAGACTGTCAAACGTAAACTTGTATCAATGTCAGTTATCAATTCCGGCCCATTGGGTTGTGGGACCAAGGGATCACAACTATATGTCTTTTCTTGTTGTGGACCGTTGATGGTCATACATAATGAAATGAAATGATTTTAATAAGCAAACTAACTATTAAAGGAAATCTAATCTATGTTTTTGGAGTTTTCACAATATATCAGAGAAAAACAATAAAAGAAAACTAATCTATCAAAGGAAAGCTTTTTGATCTTTCTAGTTTTTAAGAAATGCATTCTAATCTAATAAATAAAATAAAGACAAGTAATCAGCCAGATGTAGCTGGTTACTTGTGTGAATATATGAATCTAATCTAAAACAAATAACCTAATCTAATCAAAACCCTTCAAACCCTACCTCAGAGGTGAAGAACAAATCATGACCCTGAAAGAGCTATTGTTCCCCACAACTTCCCTGGTAATGTCAGAGAGAAAACTTCCTAATGATTTGATCTACTTGTAATTTCCCAATCAATTGAAATGAACAATTTTTCTACTCTATTTTATATGCAATTGAAACTAGTGATTTAAAATTGATAATTTAACAAATAAAGCAAACAAACACACAATTCCAACCTGGATAAGCAAGAGCTTTGGAAAATCTGGTTGTATCTATATCTGTCCCCTCAGTTTGTTCCTTTCTTTCTTTAAGTGTTCATATGAGTCCAAGGGATTGGGAATGCAAGAACAATGGTAGGAGGATGGTGCTTGAGCAATGACAACTTGAAGGTAGTCTGGATGCAATGCAAGTAGAAGAGAGATAACACAAGAGATCTGAGCTTGGCTATGTAATTCCTAGCAAGATTGTGGTAGTAATACAATGCAAGATACACAAAAATTCTCAGGCCTTTTGCTTGAATACAAGCATGGAATATATAAGAATTGGGCTTGGGATGTGCCTTCATGCACAAGGAAAGAAGAGGCAGTTCCAACTAACTAAAGCACATGCAAAAATAGAAGAGGGAAGGAGAACCAAGCAATCAAAACTATTTTTAGACAATTTGGCCCATAGATGCATGCTAAAAGTGAAGTTAAGTGAATCGTCTCATGTTGAAAACACACATGATGGAATATGGAAAAATCAGTCAGGATCAGTCTCAGCCCTTGACTTGGGTGGCAGTTTCAGAACCACCGTATGCCACTAGGCAAGGTGGCGATCCTGGCACTAAAGGCCAAAACATGCGCAGAAAGAAGCAGAAAGATGGAAAAAAGTGCGGGAAGGCTAAGTAAAGATGTCTAGGCTACAAATATACACTACGAATGGGTTTTATATCTTGAACACCTTCTTAAAAGGACTTGAATCATCATTTGGGAATTTTGTAACTATTTTCTGACAATATAACACATGTAATTTTGGGTGCGTACATACACCCTATTAGCCTCATTCCCCAATGTCTATTTTCTTGTAGGAGAAGATAAGATCCCCATACTTCATCAATCTGGGTGGTTGAGCTGTATGGATGTGTGCATTAATGGAAAAAACTTTTTCTTCCTCTTTTCTCCCATTAAACACCACGAAAATGTAATTATGATGATGGCATATTGAAGGGATTGAGGAGACATTTTCAACGATATAAATTTTGTAAGATTTAGAGCTTTGAATCGAAAGATATGACCATTTAAATATTTACATGTTGGGAAACATGGGAACTTGATATGTGGTAGCCTTTGATTAGCCCGGGCATTACCTCTGAAATCAAAGCTCTATGTTGTGAGATAAAAACACCATTGATGGATCTATAAACTCTTAATTCATTCACATGAATTACATAGATTAAACAAACTGATGCTCCACACTGAAAATATTATTATTACTACAACATACAATAAATAATCTAGTTCTCTATTATTTTCTCATTATATACATCTGAGATTACATCTAATATATAGGAGAGTCTGCTGCTATATTCAAGGAGAGATTATCTCTACCAAATTCTATATCGTTTGGTTTGTTATTTACATAACAATACTCAACTCTAATTACATGAGTTGTTTATAACAACTCCAAACTATATATATATAAAATTGTTAATATAACAATAATATATTACCACTACCTGTTACAATTATAAGTATAATGTAATATTACAATATTACATTTACATTCACCAATATATATATATATATATATATATATATATATATATAGCATATCAATGTGAGCACTATATATGTGTTTTCCTAACATTCCCCCCTTAGTGTGAACATGGGAAAAATTTCCTTGTACTACAAAATGTCACTTCATAGGTTGCTCATGATTTGGATGGTTTCTAGGACAATTCCAACAACCTTTGGATGGTTTTCCAAGTGGTTAATCAACAACCACACCAAAGATAGTTTTCCTAATGGATTACTAAAAACCACAACTATAAATAGTTTTTCTAGTGGATTAATAACAACCACAACTATAGATGGTTTTCCAGTGGATCTAACAACCATATTATTATGATGTTGTAGTAGTATCATCAACTCTCATCACTATCTCACTTCAGGGAATAACATAGGAAAATATGCTAAATTCTGTCGCTCATACATAAATTGAAAAGATAACATAATGGAAATGGAACATTGGATCATATTCCCCCCTCAATGTGAAATTTACACTTATTGAAAATAGGAACACTACAAATAGGAACATTGCAAAAAAAAAACTGAAACTGGAACTTTGAAAAACACACTGGAAAGCACACAACATAAACTGCAAACACACATGTTGCCAAACCTTCATGCGGCCCCATCATTGGAAAATGATGAGAGGAAACTATTTTCATCCATCCTTCATTTCCTCCAACCTCCAATGTCTTGATTTGAGGCTCTTTCTATATTTGTGTGTAGTCAAATGTTGACATTTTTATGGTCGAGTCATTTCAGGTTCAATATCTCCGTCATATCCTGCTTCAAGATTCTCAAGAAATATTGTCTTGAAATATCATATATTTGATGTCACATTCAAGTGATGATGAATCCATGAGGCAAAATTTCTTTATTTTTATAAATTTATCTATTGGTGTTACTGATGTCTCCATTGATAAATAAAAAATAACAAATAAAAAAGGTACTAATTGTTTTGATGATAACTTGAGAACCCTATCTCCGTTTTACAAACCATAAAATGTGTTGGAAAGCTGGTTTCAATATATTTATAGTGGTGCAAAAAATCACTGGCGATTTTTCTAGAATTGCTAGAGATTTAGCAAAATAATTGGATATTTTCTGTAAATGCTTTCGATTGTGTTGCAAGTCCAGAATTGTTGGTGATTCTTGTAAAATTCAACAAATCTTTCCAGATCCACATTTTTTTGAATGTGTTCAAAGATGTTAAAATTTGGATTGCTTCCTGAGATAGGCACTAACAATAAAGATATTTTCCATATGAATCAGTAACTTAATAATTGCAATCAAACTATTGGATGCAATCTGAACACCAGATATTAAGAAGGATGATGCCAAATTCGAATGAAGGAATAATCACTCCTCTATTTCCTTTATTTAATTTGTGCACACTTCTTTCCAATCCATTCTCACAAAAATAATCTATTAAAAACTAGTTCATGTGATTCTCTAAAGAATACTAATTTTTTTTCTAAATATTAATCTCTCATTCTCACAGCTAATAAATACTCACATATGTGGGGAAACCATAACTTGCAGCAGATCTGCCCCTTCATTAAAAATTTTACAGAGCCATACTTGCTCTTATACTAGATGAAATAAAATATCTATCTTGTGAGATAAAAACACCATTGGTATATCTACAAACTCATAATTCATTCACAAGAATCACATAGATTAAGCAAATTGATGCTCCACAATGAAAATATTATTATTATTGCAACATACAACAACTATTCTAGTTCTCTATTATTTTCTCATTATATACATTTGAGATTACATCTAATATATAGGTGAGTGTGCTCCTATATTCAAGGATAGATTATCTCCACCAAATTCTATTTGTTTGAGTTTGTTATTTACATAACAATACTAAACATTAATTACATGAGTTGTTTATAACAACTCAAAACCACACACACACACACATTCTTGTTAATATAACAATAATATATTACCACTACCTTTTACAATTATAAGCATAATGTAATATTACAATATTAAATTTACATTCACCAATATATATATATATATATATATATATATATATAACATATCAATGTGAGAACTAGAGATATGTTTTCCCAATATCCTCTGCCAACGTGTGCATTTATTTTACTTTTTCCTTTTTTTGGCCTCCGGTTGGGTTGTGAGATCGGGATTTGATTCTTATAATTTTCTTCTCTTTTTTACATTTTTTGGCTTCATGAAATGTGAACCAATAAGACAATTCCATGTACCTCAAAAATTTTATTCTTTCTTTGAAATTGTAGTGACCACTACAAAGCATAAGCCAATAAAATGGCTCCACTCTACTTCATTAATGACAATTATCTATAGGAACACTTTCAAACCACAAAGAACAATACCAATGAGGGAGTTCCATGCTTTTTGTAATGTCATTCCTTCTTTTACCTTATTTAATAGAGTACATAGTTCTAACCAATGAGAAGTCTCCACGCTCTTCTGCAATGTCAGAATTTGATGACCTTGATTAACACTCACAAAATGTGAGTAAATAGGAAAGCTCCACACACCAACGTAGTGTGGTTGTGTCAGACCTTCTTATCCATCGCGATGTTAAACTACGAAAAGTGAGCTAGTAAGAAATCTCCACATAGCTTTGGATTTCATAGTTATTAGGCTCTCTTTGACTGTTGCCTTTATGCTGTAACTTCTAACTTGTGTTCTTCCTAGACCTGACACCACTTCGAATTATGGCTTATTCCGTGGAATTGAAGTATGTGAAAGTATAACTTCTAATCCTATGCCAAAATGGTGATATGTCTCTTCACCTTGAACTTTGAAGTTTTCCCTTGACTTTGTCTGACCCCATGTGGGCCGAAAACATTATGGAATGCAGCTTATTCCATGGGATTGAGGTCCATCGAAGAAAAAACCTTTGAGGAAATCCAAAATCCTACCATGTGCATTATTGCTTGATGTTTTACACTGAAATTTTATGGTCAAATGAACATCTATTGGGAATTTTAAATGGAACCCACTAATTCTTTAATACTTAGTCTCACATGGGTTTTCAAATACCAACAACCAGTGTTTTGGGGAGGTGGAACTTGACGACCGTTTAAACATATTCTACCCCTTTCAATGAATAAATCCATTTTAAAATGGGTTATCAAAATTAACCCACATGGTAAATTTGGGATAACAGGAAGTAGTCCCATAAACCTAGTAGGAATCCTCAAACTTGTAGATGGTAATTCTCTAATGAATGTGTAAAGGTATTTACAGAGTGTATCAAGCTTTGGGTTCCTTTTGTGTTAGCTTTTGCAATAGGAGCCCATAAGAGTGTTAGGTACTATATGACATGAGTTTCACTTGATTATATATGCTTCGGAAGTTAGGTTAAGTTATAAATGACGATTGAGAGGGAGTAAATGACCCAAGGAATAATTTGTAATTGAAATCTTGGGATCAAAGTGAGAAAGGGAAAAACCATAAACTAGAGTCAATAATGTGTGGACGTACCTATGATTACATTGATGTCAAAAAGGAGCATGGAACATGAAGGTTGATTGGTAGTGTCATGGCATGTTGGTTTTCTTATTGAGTTTTTTTGGTCTTGCATGGTGTTTCATGATGTATTGAATCATATTCATGGATTGTAGAGGTGATGAAGTGTTGTAGTGATGCTAGAGTGATATCATGAAGTGTAATGAAGGTCATAACAAGTGTAAAAGGTTGCCAAGGTGATGAGGAAGTCAAATTTAGTGAAACAAGCATGATCGATGTGTTTTTTCTTGAGGCCTAGAGAGTAAAATGAGGTAAGTAATGAAGAATTGAAACATGTAGGAGACGGATAACTTGTTGAGATCATAGGAAGCATGGTTATAAAGTGTTGGGACACTCACAAGTGTCATATAGTGTTGGTTCAAGTGTTAGACTTGGTTTTAAGGTTTGTTTCTAGACCTAACCCTTAAGAAAACATGTCCTAGTGTGGTGGAGTCAGAACTTATGAGTGTATTTTAGAAAATGTAAGCATTAAATATGTATTATTAGGTTGATATTAAGGCATGATATAAATTTCAAGTCTTTTTGTTGAATATTTTTTAAGATATTGCATTTTTACTTAAATCGAGTTCCTAAAGCTGATATTTTGAGCTCAAAGTTGACTTTCTGATGCTCATTGGAGAGAGTGTGGTTTGCATGTTGAAGAGTTCTATTATGAATATTTTCCAAGTGAATGAGGTTTGTTTATTGTCATTTTTTAATGAACAATTGTTAGGAAGAAAAATTGGTTTTAAACCCTCTTAAAACCCTTGGTGTATAAAGAATTGAGAGATATTATTTGTTATGAAATATAATTTATTTTTTGATAAAATTTTATGATTAGAGGTTGTAGAGGACTCCTCCCAATTTCTCTAGATGGTATTTAGAGGTTGTGATAATATGTGTTACCCACTCTAAAAGGAAAGTTTCTGGAAAAGTTTAGTTTGTGCTCAAGTTGTCCATCAGACTTGGTGAATAAATTGGAATTTAAATAGTTATGGGAGTTTTTATTCATTTATATTATGGTTTTATATTATGGTTGATATTTTAGAAGGTATTTTATGCCCTATCTTAGATGACTAGTTTTTGGGGAAATTTTGGGCAGTATGGTTGCATATGTGTTTTAGAGCTGCTATAATATGATTTATGGCATGATTTGAGTTTGGTGATGACCCTTAGGTCATGATATTTCCATTGGTATATCATACTCTAATTTTTGATTATATTTGATGAAGTTATGACTTGATCTCTGAAGACTAGTTTTGAGGGTGCTTGGTTGTGCATGGTCTATAGAGGGTTTCATGGCATGAGATGTTGTTGTAGAGTGTTCCATGGTTTCTGGATTTTTTTAAAATATTATAAAACATATATAAGTGTGTTCCACATTTTGGTGAAGTTGGTTGTTCTCTAGAACATTCCGTTCTTGGCGAGTTTCCTGTTTTGATGATTTAGGGCTTCTCGAGTCCTAATGGTGGTCTAAATGGTTCTAATTGAAGTTGGAAAACTTTATAGTATTCTGTGGATGATATTTCTAGGATATTATGGTGAATTTTAAGTTTTATTCCTATATTATGTTTTTCCTACATGTATTATGATTATGAGAATGGTATAAAGACAAATTAGAAATCTCATTTGGGCTAGTTGAGTGTGTGAGGAAAACATGTAAGCTAGAGGGAAGAGAAGATAAGGTGTAGAGGGTATTTGTATGAAAAAAGAGGGAAAATAGTGTATTCATATGTTATAGAGTGTTTTCATATGTTATAGAGATATTTCATTAGACCTAATTCAAGTTGGTGAAGAAGATATAGAGTGAGTTGACCTAGAGAGAAAATTTGAAGGAGGAAGGAGAGTGAGCTTCATTGCATCATATTTAGTTGTTGAAGAAAAAATAAGTGGTGACAAACATATTAGGTTTATTTGGTTTTTTCTTAGTAATATTTGGGGTTGGTGTCTCTTTTTAGGTTTGGTTATCTACTAAAATAAGGGGTTAGTGCACCTTGTGGGGTTGGTGCCTCACTAAACTTAGGGGTAGGCGCTCCTTGTTGAGTTGGTGCTCAACTAAATTTGATTCATAGCTCTAATACGGTTGTTTTTAGTGGGTTTTATTTCCCTTAAGGGTTTCCCACTTATATCTGGTGTCCTTATGTTCTTGCACTCTCATTTGATATTTTATGCCAATGTTTTTATGGATGCATGCTTAATGATTAATTGAATTGTTAATGGTTAAAATTGTAAAAGTGGATAAAAAAATAATTGCATAATAATTCACCCCCCTCTGTGTTTATGCCACCAAAAAATACTAAATGAATAATAAAATCATGGAATTAGATCTAAATGTATTATCTTGTTATAAGGTTTATGCTAAATAGATGTCCCATGATAAAAGTTATGCTATCCACCTTAGTGTTTGATCTGTATTAAATAAACATTGGAGAAAATTGTCTTTAATTTTTTAAGTGAAGCAAATTCTTTAAAGAAATATCCACCTACTTGGATCTCCACATAACTCGATTAATATGGTGAGTTAGGCAAAACAAGAGTTAGGGTTTCTAATATTTTTGTATTTTATCTTTCTGCCACTTTAGCTTCACATTTTTTTGCAGGAGAATAGATCCATAGGAGAGATGGATTGGTGCTTAAATGTAACTTACCCCTTATAAAATTTATTACAGGGTCTATTTTTGTTGGAATGGAGGTTTAAAATTTTTAATTCTCGAATGACCACTTTATAAAGTTTGAGTGGTGGACTCAACCTAATATATAGTGGATTTAATTTAACCCGCCCAGCTCTTGGATTGGTTGAAGCCTTAGCCTGGTCCATGTTTTACATGAAAATCATCCCTATATCTTGGTATCCTTTTTGTATCCACTTGTATTTAGTGGTGTAAGGTATGATCAACTTATATGTAGCTTTGGTGGGAGCTATGACCTTAGTTAGAATATTGACTCACCCCTATGGCTTGACTCTCCTTATGTGACTCACCCAAATTGCTATATGAGTATACTAGTTTTCCATGTGAATGCTAACTCACCCTCGTCAACTAGATCTGTTAGTATATCACCTGAATATGAAGAGAAAACACCCCTCTAATATCATTAAATCACCCTAGAGAGATACGACATGAGATGCCTCCAAATTTGGAGGTAGTGATAAAATTTGATCTTGTCTCCAAATTTAGTGATAAAAAGCCTAATTGGTGGGAAATTTTTTAATTTTTATTATGTTAATTTTTCCTTAGTTTTCTTAATGTTACTTGGTGTAGGAGGTAGTTCCTCAATGATTCCTCCTTTCCCAGTACATAGTAAACTTGAAAATTTCTAGAAAATTTCCTGTGAGATGTCAGGGACTAGAGAAAATTGGCAATGGTTTAGGAAGAGGAAGAGGGCTATAATAGATCCTCTTCTACTGCCCAAGCTTCCCTTAGTCCTATATTATTGATTCAAAATCTTTCACTCCTCATTGGATTTTACATGAAATTTCTCTAATACCTAATGTATTTCAGAAATAAGGAGGTATCCTATGAAAATTATATTGATCAAGAAAATCAACTTACAAGGCTTGATAGTTACAATGTTTATATACATTGTAAAACAAAAAAATATTACATAATATTCCATATTCGTCCAGGAAGAAATAACAAATAACAATAATATAAAAAAATTCAAATACAAACAAATAATATTGTTATAATAAATTAACCATATAACCACTTTAATAAACAATAACTACTTAACTACCTATGGTACTAGTAAATCGCAATTACAATGAAAAAAATTAATATTAATATAAATTTGTACCTAAGAATTGTAACTTGAGAATCCATCCAAATAAGATTCACTCGATCAGTTCTGCTCAGACCAATAACCATTTGGAATAATCTGCATCAGTAAATATCAACAGAAGACAAATTGAATTTTATTGAGGGTTTTGTTTAAATGTACACAAAAACACAAAGACTTATGTTACCATTATTTTTCAGAAAAAGAGAGAGAATACAAAAGAGTTTGAAACTGAGTTTAGAATGTTGATCCTACCAAGTCATCATTTCCAGAAATAACAGCAAATGAGGATAACAGCTTGATCAGGTTGAACTGTTTCAGCAAAATGAATAGTAAATCACATGGAAAGGATTTGCCTCTCATGACTCCTGTGCTTCTGTCTAAATTTAGTGTGAAAATATTTTGCTTAAGTGGTCTAACACATGTCCTAAGTCTGGTCCTCCATTTGAATAAGATGCTTTTCAAATGAACCATATGGATGTAACACGACTCTATACTTGACACAAACGCCACACTATTTTCAAGACTTCTATATGCACTATGCAGGTACAATGTCCATTACTAATACAAGAATATGCTCTAAATGCAGTGGTATAATGAAGGGTTCCAGGGGTGCTAGATTATATAAGTTTCAACAAAACTAACAGTATCAAAGAGGCTACTTTCCAAGAAGGAAGCAACATGTCTAACTCACTAGAAAATTGCATGTCTATCATATGCTCTGTCGTCTAACAATTGCATTTAGTTTCAAGCATTCCATTATCATGCCAGGTAATGATGATCACTATAGAATGCCTTCTCAGAAACTGTGCGATGATCTTCGTGGCGGTCTTCAATCTATAAACAAAGACAAGAAGCACATTAGAATTAGTGGAATTGCATACTATTTGGTGATCATCAATGGCCCCAGGAAATTATCGACATTATCAAGCAATGTTGGATAGAGGCACTATGTCCACCATGAAGAAATTTTGAACCATCGAGCGATATCGCTTCTATAGCCTACAATGACCTGATAGAATTAAACTCGCAGCCATTTGAGGTAGAATATAGTTTTCAGTCTCATAAAGGCTACGATTAAATTTTGATTATGTGATGGCGATGCTGAGGTCTCACTTAAGTACCATACGACATCTTAATTTACACCCTTAAATAATCAATAGCTTGGCAGGAGACTTAATACTGTCCAGCAGGGGATATTTACGGGCACAAATTATTAATCACGCAATAACAACAGTTATATCTCATATTATGCTGGAATGCAATCACCAATCCTAGAACTTGCTCCTTCAGTAAAATCCCACTAGTCTCACTTATTGCATCGAAACTCAAAATGATACCCGCAATATAATGTTTCTCCACACTAGATTGAACAGTGAGTGATACCTTAAAGGTAAAGCCTAATGCTTGTATTTCGGTACACCAGCCTACCAAACAAGCAAGACTTGGCATATGAATACCCCTTATGAAGAGGGTATATACATATATATACCAATCACAGCTTCATCAGTGAGATAATATTGAGAGGATTTCAGAAGTATCGAAATTACATTCTCATAGTACTTGCCCCAAAACAGTTAATCATATGCTTCACTTTTATGGGATTCAGCAGAGACCCAAATCTTACCAAAATTAATAAGGGGAAAAGAAGATGTAGAGCACATAGGAGAAAAGTTTATTTGATAGATATCCATTCAAATATTCTAACCAATATCAATTCAAATATTTTCACTAATCTCTACTTAACAACACCCCATAAGCTTTAGGTATGCCAACCACTTATATTTCTATGAAAGGTTGTACTCTTGGTTCAATAACTAATTAAATATAGGAATTCAATAGCTCTCCAACTACTCTCACCTTTTGACTTTTTTAGCTAAACTACCCTTCTATTACACTTGATTGGAGTTAACCCCAAATTTTTATAAATATCAGTAGACATGACATTTGTTGAAGCTCCTTAATCACTAAAAAAAAATTATGCACATTCTTACCATAAATACCAAGTGTTAGAAAAAAGGGTAGGACCTCAATTTTATCTTTGTATAAATCTATATTAGTGTGATCTAGTACCTTTTTATTTGGGCTTTTATTACTTTTCAATTAAGAAATATATATCTTTGTTTAGTGATTTTTAATAACTCATGTAATGTAATCTTGTCCTTGATCTTCTTCATTTCTTCAACTATGTTAATGGTTTTGACTGGACTTGAAGAACTCAGAGGAGTTTTAGTTGCAAGTTTAGAATCTCTTCCCTTAGGTAGAGGTGGGTTATTTTCAAATTTAGTATTAAGAGGTATATTACCTTTGGGTGGATGTGTATAAATAGTAATATTTTATTGGTCTCTATTCCTCAAAGCATAACTATTTCTTTAATAATTTTGAAAAGCATGTATTTTATCAGTATCGTCCTCTGTTTCATTGTCTTCCTTAGAAGTGAAACTCATGTCAATAAATACCATTGAAATAATGTTAGGTTTAGAAGATTTGGGTTCACTAGAGTCTTTTGTAATATGTTCATGTCCTTAGAGATGTTTATGAATAGATGTAAGGGCATTACAGAATTTAAGGAAACCTAACTCTCCATGTTTAGTAGTTCTATACATCCTATACCAATCAAGTAAACTCATGTATGTTGATGTTAGATGGTTTGGAATTACTAATGGAAGCTTCTTGAGTTCTAGGATGATTATATATTTAGTAAAAATATACCCTATTAAGGTTTTTACCATTATTGACTTCCCTTCTAAAAGTGACTAAATCATTGTTGATATTTCACATCATCTTTTGCATACCCTCTATCTTAATAATGTTTGCACTTTGTGGGAGATTCTGTGTCAGGAATTTTTTGATAAGGCCAATGCTCACCCATATACAAGGGATATACTATAATAGAGTATATAGACTCATATAGAGGATCCATAGTTTGAGGTTATCAAGGAGCCAATTTTGGATCTGAAATTAAAATAGGGGGCTTTCCCAATAATTGAATCTACCAAGATCTTGGATGAACAAGTTAGAAACACTATAAACAAGATGGATATCAAGTTTGGAAGGTTTAATATTGGTAAAGGGGCCAAAGAGATGAGAATGCAGAGGGATATAGAGTGTAAGGATATAAGAAATCATAAGATTGTTGAAGAATTGATTGATGAGAAGAAGAGAACAATGGATGCATATTAAAAATTATCTGACATTATCAATTACATCGTACATGCATTCTTGGATGTTGTGATGTAGGCCAAACTTGATCATAACATGGAGATGGAGTATTTGGAGGAACCAGTTCACTTGTTGATAGAAAAAGTGAATAGCAGGTCGGGGGCTACACCAGAGGAGATGGAAGGAATGAAAAAGAAGAAGGTGGAGAATAAAATTGTGGAATATGTAACTCTTAGTACAAAATTGAAGGAGGTCACACAAAAGGTTGGGTACACTTTTGAAACTACCTATATTTTACTGTGATCTTGAACATGTGTACTATGGATGATGATGTGGAGTTAAAGAAAATACAAGACATAATGAAAAAATTAATTCCAAGCCCGAGAAGGTAATGCAAGAAGTTACAATGAAAAGGGAAATGATGAAGGCCAAGTGTGACATGGTTGAAGAAAGGATTAAGGAAGTATAACCTATGGTGATATGGAGGATTGATAGACTAGAGGGTCTTACCTTAGACTAGGATGTGGTGATCAAGGAGATATGAGAGAAGATTGATGAGATGAATTTGAAAAATAATTTAGACATTATAGAAACAACACTAGACAATGCTACTAAAGATCTTGAGGAATGGAAGAAAGTAGAGAGTGTAATAAACAGAGAACTCCCAGAACTTCTACCATCACCATAGGTTTGAATTTTGGATGCATGCAAAGGAACACACTATTTGTTTTTTGATTCACTGCGGTAGTTATCCATATTCTTTATTCTTCTAGATTACTTCATATTTTAGTTGTTTTATGGAGGATATTATTTGATGATCTATATTTCAAAGGAAAGAAAATAATCCTAGTGTGGTATGATGTTGGGATGAGGAAATGGATAAGTATAAGCCACATGTAGGAAGGATGTAAACTACATAAAAAAGTGTGCATGTGAACCTTTAGAAGGTACCAATAGGCTAGGAGGGAATGCATAGAAGCACGTGTGAGAGAAAGGAAGTAATACAAGTGCATGCAAAATATAAAGACATCAAGGTGTGAAGGTATATGCACAGATAGAGATAGGTTCCAGGAGTTAGGTGAATTTCTAAAGAAGGATAACAATAGGAAAATAAAATTTGGCGTATTAAGCAAGATAAATTCATAAATAGATGTGGAAAGGATAAAGCACATGTAGGATGGTAAATCACATGGAATATGGAAAGGGATAATGCATGGAAAAATATAAATATAGGATTAAAACATGGATAGGATTGAACTATTTATAACACAAGTTAGAGAATAAAGCAAAAGTAGAGAGGCATGCAGTCTATAGTTAGGAAGCCTATTATTAGAAGTAAAACAACAATGAAGGAAATTTACATACATATATATACATACATACTTACATGCATGCATGCATACATACATACATACATACATACGTACATACATGTTGAGTTGTGAAGCTTAATTACTTCATTTTAGCATGCAATTGGAACTTGCTAAAAAATACAGTAACTGACATCGGTTAAGGAAAAACTGACATTGGTCAAGGGCAAGTGGGAATGGTGACAGTTAGGTAGAACCAACATTGGCTACCTGTACAATGACTATATAAGCATTAAAATAGATTTATTAATTGTAATTGCATGGTTAAGTGCCCTAATTATATAAATGACTATATAAGCATAAAATATAGGGTTTAGATGTATGAGATGGATCATAATTACAAGATAATTATGTGAGAGAAAATTCTTGGTGATTGAAGAAAAAGCTTGAAGAAAGAAAGTACTGAACATGTGAGAGGTGTGGAAGATTGTAAATATTCATTGTATATCTTGTCAAATCTTTGGATAATAGATTGGATTGTTTCTTGGTGGACATAGCCCGCACTGGGTGAACCACGTTAAATATGGTTTTGATTTATGTCTCTTGTTTTGTATATTTCTTTTGGTAGAATATCTACTTTTATTTGTACGTATGCTTAGATCTGATATATTGTTTATACAACTAGTGTACTAATCTAAACAATTGGTATCAGAGCTTTGTTTGAGGGTTTTGTGTGTTGATAGATTTTCTCATAGAGGGTTTTCTGACTGAGTGGGAGCTACAAAAATGGCAGAAGAAAAAAAATACAAAGTAGAGAAATTTGACAACCGAAATTATCAATTATGGAAGATGCAGATTGAGGATTATCTGTATCAAAGAGATTTATACTTACCATTGGATGAGAAGTCTAGACCTACGAAGATGACTGATGAAGAATGGAATATTCTTGACAAAAAGGCTTTGGGATCTATAAGATTGAGCTTGGCAGCATCCGTGGCTTCCGATATTACAGAAGTGGCTTCTATGGTAGACTTAATGAAATATCTTACTAATTTATATGAAAAACCTAGTGCTTCAAATAAATTTTATTTTATGAAGAAACTATTTAGTTCTAAGATGCATGAAGGTGAATCTGCCTCTATTCATTTGAATGATTTCCAATCTATTGTAAATCAGTTAAAATTGGTTGCAATACCATTTGATGATGAAGTAAAAGCACTTCTATTATTATGTTCTTTGCCTCATAATTGGGACAAATTGGTAATGGCTGTTAGTAATACAACATCTGCTAATAATATTTTGAAGTTTGATGATGTGGTTATTATAATCTTGAATGAATAAATTCATAGGAAGAGTATAGATGAAACATCATCTAGAAATGCTTTGAATGTAGAAAGTAGAGGTAGGAAGAAGGAGAGATCTAAGAGTAAGAGTAATGGGAATCAAAGTCAAGGGATAGCAAATCTAAATCCAGAAGTAAGGGAATTACTTGTTGGAAATTTGGAAAGAAAGGACATGCAAAGAAAGATTTTTGGTCAAAGGATAAAGAGAACCAATAACTAGACAAAGGTAAAGAGGTGAATCTTGTTGCATCAGAGGTAATTCAAGATGCTCTTATTTTTTCTTTAGATAGTAGAATTGAATCATGGGTTTTAGATTCAAGAGCTTCTTTCCATATAACCCCTAATAAGGGTTATGTGATAAATTATGTCCGGGACAATTTTGGTCATGTTTATTTGGGTGACTATGAACCTTGCAGTATTATTGGTAAAGGGGAAGTTTATATAAAATTGTAGAATGGAAATACATGGGTATTGAAAGATGTGAGGCATGTGCCAAGCCTCAGGAGGAATCTTATTTCTGTAGGGAAACTAGGTGAATCTAGTTACATGGTTACTTTTACAGGAGACTCTTGGAAAGTCACCAAGAGTGCTTTTGTTGTGGCAAGAGGTAAAAAGGTAGGAACGTTATATTTATCTACCTATATTACTGATTCCTTTTCTACATTATCTACTTCAGATTCATATGCATGCATGTGGCATAATCAGTTGGGTCATATGAGTAAAAAAGGAATGTAGATCTTAAAGGCTAAGGGTAAGTTATCAGATTTGAAATATTTAGATCTTGATTTCTGTGAGCATTGTATCTTTGGAAAGAAAAAGAGAGTGAGCTTTCTCAAAGTTGGGGCAACTAAGAAGGAGCAAAAATTTGAGTTTGTACACTCAAACATGTGGGGACCAACTCAGGTAGCTTCTTATGGAGGATCCCAGTATTATGTTACTTTCATTGATGATGCTACAAGAAAGGTATGGGTTTATTGTATTAAACATAAATATGATGTTTTTGAGACTTTTAAAAGATGGAAAGCCCTTGTTGAGAATGAATCAAATTCAAAGTTAAAGTGTCTTAGATCTGAAAATGGTGGTGAATATTGTAGCAAGGATTTCAATGATTATTTTTCAGTGAATGAGATACGTAGAGAAAGACTGGTTCCAAGAACACCACATGAGAATGGTGTTGCAGAAAGAATGAATAGGACAATCATGGAATGTGCTAGAAGTATGAGAATACATTTTGGATTGCCCTTGTAGTTTTGGGTAGATGAAGTTGATACAACCATTTATTTGATTAACCGTGGGCCTTCAAGTTCACTAGATGGAGGAATACCAGAGGAAGCTTGGACCGAAAAAGAGGTAGATCTTTCTTTTCTTAAATTTTTTGGTTCAAAAGCTTTTGTGCATGTTGATAGGGAAAATAGAAAAAAGTTGGATGCAAAATCCAAGAGATGCACTTTCATTGGTTATGGATCTGGTGATTTTAATTTCCATTTTTGGGATTTAGAGAATTCTAAAATTATTAGGAGTCATGATGTTGAATGGAATGAAAAGAGAATGTATAGGGATCAAATTTTGGTTACTAAGGATGAGAAAATTGAGAATTTTTTTTTATGAAAATGAACTCTTGGGTTTTAAAGAAACACCTACAGAAATACACAGTAACTGTGATCAGTTAGGCCCTAACCGGCATCAGTTAGATGAACCACCGACGGTTACAGATGATTAGAACTAGCATCAGTTAGAGGTGAATGGCGTCAGTCATTGTCAGAAGTTGATACAAATTCCAGGAGGCCCAAATTGAGCCTCCGGTACCCCAAACTTCTGTGAGAAGGTCACAAAGGGTAAGTAAACCTCTAGAAATATTTACACCTTCTCTATTTTATTTATTATTAACTGATAATGGTGAACCAGAAATTTTTAAGGATAAGACCCAGTCAGTGGGAGCATGCATGGATGAGGAGTGGACTCACGTGGAATCCAATGGGATTTGGTTAAGTTGTCAGCAGGTAAGAGGATTTGGTAGGTTTACAGCAAGGAAGAAGAGGGTGGATAAAAGGTACAAGGCAAGGCTATGTAGTAAAATCATTTAGACAGAAAGCTATTGACTTTGGTGAAATATTTTCTCCTATTGTTAAGATGACTTCTATTCCTGTATTGAGCAGTTGCAGTAGAAGATTTACATTTCGAGATAGATGTGAAGATATGGTTATTTGGATGAAGAGATTTAGTCGCAACTGTTGGGTATGAAGTCAAGGGTAAAGATAAATTAGTGTGTGAGTTGAAAAAGATCCTATATGGGCTCAAGCAAGCTCCAAGGCAATGGTACATGAGGTTTGATAGTTTTATGCATGAGCATGGTTATTTGAGATGTGAATCTGACCATTGTGTTTATTTCAAGAAGCTTGAAAATGGGAGCTATATTATTTTTTTACTGTATGTGGATGATATGCTTATTGCAGGATCTAGTATGTAGGACATTGGTGAGCTTAAGAGAAAGCTAGCTCACACATTTGCTATGAAGGATTTAGGAGCTACAAAAAGAATCCTTGGCATGCAAATACATAGAGACAGGAAAAACAAAAATTTGTATTTGTCTCAGGAGGACTATATCTACAAGGTATTAGAAATGTTCAACATGTAGAATGAAAAACCTGTTAGCACACCTATGGCTGGACACTTCAAATTGAGTAAAGATCAGTGTCCTTCATCACATGAGGAGGTCAAATACATGACATGAGTGTCATATGCTTCAGCAGTTAGGAGTCTCATGTATGCTATGGTTTGTACCAGACCAGACATTGCACATGTAGTGGGAGTTGTGAGTAGATATATGGCCAATCCAGGTAAAGATCCTTGGAAAGAAGTCTAATGGATACTCAGGTATTTGAAAGGGACATCTAGCATGCAGTTATGCTATGGAGGTTTGGATATTTCATTATGTGGCTATGTTGATTCGGATATGGCTGGAGATTTGGATGGTAGGAGGAGCACTACTGGATATATTTTCACAGTAGGTGGGACAGTAGTTAGCTAGATTTCAAGATTGCAGAAGGTTGTGGCTTTGTCTACTATAGAGGCAGAGTATGTTGCAGCTACAAAGGCTAGCAAGGAGATGATATGGATGAGTAGGTTCATGGAAGAGTTATGAAAGGAGAAAAGTGATTGTAAAATGTTCAGTGATAGTCAGAGTGCAATTCATTTGGCAAAGAACTCAGCATTTTATTCGAGAACAAGACACATTCAGTTGAGGTATCACTTCATATGGTAGGTATTGGAGGATGGACAGTTGAATATGGAAAAGATTCATACAAGCAAGAACCCTGTGGATATGATAATGAAGCCATTAGCAAAGGAGAAGTTAGAGCTACACTCAACTTCTATTGGTCTTCTAGTTTGAGACTTGAAGGGGAAGAAACAAAGCCAAGGAAAGATCCAAGAATGATGTTTTACAGGTATGGTGTAGTAATTAAACTCCAAGTGGGAGATTGTTAAGTTGTGGAGCTTAATTACTTCATTTTAGCATGTAATTGGAACTTGCTGAAAAATACAGTAACCAGCATCGGTTAAGGGTAGACCGACATCGGTTAGGATAGACTAGCATCAGTCAGGGATGATCGACATTGGTCAAGGGCAAGTGGGAATGGCGACGGTTAGGTAGTACTGACATCAGTTACCTGTGCGATAAAGTTTTAACTAACTCTCATGAAGTATATCTATTTTAGCATTAAAATAGATTTATTCATTGAAATTGCATGGCTAAGTGCCCTAAGTCTATAAATGACTCTATAAGCATAAAATCTAGGGTTTAGAAGTATGAGATGGGTCATAATTACAAGATAATTATGTGAGAGAGAATTCTTGGTGATGGAAGAAAAAACTTGAAGAAAGAAAGTACTGAACATCTAAGAGGTGTGGAAGATTGTACATCTTCATTGTATATCTTGTCAAAGCTTTGGATAATATATTGGCTTGTTTCTTGGTGGATGTAACCCACACTGGGTGAACCACGTTAAATATGGTGTTGATTTATGTCTCTTGTTTTGTATATTTCTTCTGGTAGAATATCCATTTTTATTTGCATGTATGCTTAGATCTGATATATTATCTGTACAACTGGTGTGCTAATCCCAACAATACATATACATACATACATACACTGATGTATGTATGTATATCACACCTATTGTATGTGATGATTTTAGATGGTTGAAGGGGATATGAGTGATTGAGGTGTGGATAATGTTGCTGAGTATGTAAGCCAATATTTTCTTAATGTATTTGATTATGTGTTTGTAATGGGTAATTGTGTATGGGTTATCAGGGTTAGGAGAAGTTGACATAATGTAATTGGCATACAAATTATTCTAGTGGTTACCTATGAATGAATTATCTAAGTTCTTGTTGTTCTTGCTTATGTGTTGATTTTATTTTCTCTATATTATTCTTTGTGCTACACAATGATATATTGATGAATCCAAATCCATTGTATTATGGAGTCAAATGAGGAGACAAAACCAATTCATTGCAAGTTTAAGGATCGCATAGGTAATAAAACAAGGAAAAAAAAAAGGGATGAAGCAAAAAATAAGGGAACAAAAAAAAGAGAAGAAACTATACAACTATACAATAATGGGAGCCTCCTGGCATAATCAAGACCCAAAAGGTGCATATAAACTACCAGTGGTCGTTTATGAAAATCCAGTGCCTCAATTACAACATTATTGGCCAAGCAAAATGTTCTGTCAACGACTGGCAATGGGGAATATATTCCTAACTTTAGAGCCACCCATTAACCTAAAATCCTGCAATTTTACTCACATTTCAAAATATATCGTGATAAGTACAACATGAGGAACACAATCCTTGTGATCCCAGATGACAAATTATGCATTCGTTTAAAAGGATCATTGAGCCACTTCCTAATGCTTCTGATTACTTAAATCACGGTGGATAAGGATGCATACAACCGAGTCGTAATCGTTGTAAGTGGGATTGATGAGAGTTTGACATTTCGAGGAACAATAAAGATTACCATTTGACCAAGACCTTCCCATTTTTCAAATAGCAAGGTACAACAAGTCAAGAGTTACTGCACTTACCTTTAATTTGGTTTTACAGTTTCCTCCTTGGAAATGAGAATACCATTCCATAAGTATCCTTATGTTCCTTGATTGGTATGCCATGACTAACCCATCAAAGACTTGATTTAAAATGGTCTTGGTATATCATTTGTCACTTAATATGGAAGGTGAGTGTAGCCAACATCAACGGTATCCTAGGTTCCCAGAGTTCCTCAAACATGAAGTGGTAAAGGTCAAATTTATTACAAGTCTCTCTATCACATTTTCTCCCTTCCATGTTATATCCTCCAATTGTTGATCGATATGCATTGTATTGATTTATAAGTCAACAAATTGATCAATGAATGTAATTAGTCTATCATCAACTATAGGACATGATATAATCCCATACCAAACTGGACACTGTAAACCTCTTGACTAGGAAGAGGTCTACATAACATGTTCTTGATCAACACAAAAGGAGAAATAAGATACATTTTCTCATTAGGTGATCTGACAGGAGATGTGATCTTCATGAAAATAGTCAGAGAGGTTACTATCATGCTCTAACAAGTTTGTAATCAAGTTTGGGGTTAGAAATATTATCTGAACACATAAATCATGAAACTCTAACCAGGACATCATCTGGGTAAAGTAGGTTTTCTAGGTGCAGTAAAAACATAGGAAATATGCTCAAACCAAGTGCACATGTCATCCAAAAAAATGGGCCTAAGATCAACCTATGGGATATGAGAATATTTACTTAATTAACGAATATTTTGGACATTCAAAGATGAGTTAGGGACAACTTTCATGTTGAATGTTGTGTCCTTAAATGGAATTCCTAATAATAATCTATGCATATTTATCAAGTAATCATAATATTTTAGTGTATCATAATAATAACATGATATTTTAGTCCATCATAATATTTTAGTCATTCCAAGTGAGAAAATATCCAAATGTTTTCATGATGAGAGGAGTTATGTTAATGGGTAGAGACTCCAACTTTGAAAAACTAGTACCTGTAGAGGAGAAACTTGAGTACCACACCTAAAAGATAGAAAAACTTTAAAGAAAATGAAGTTTGAAAGGCATATGAAATATCAGTAAATCAAACACCTCCTTCTTAAATACACGCATTTGGTAGATTGCCTACAATGAAATCTTGGGGCTCTCAAAATATGGTTCATGTTGGTGAATATATGAACCAATTAGTTACAATTATCCCATTCACATTTAACATGAGTTCATTAAAGGGCCCCAATTTATCACTTGGTAGAAATTCTATACGAGTTGGTTGGTCATGGTTCTTCAACTACTAGAGCACTATCATTCAAAAGACCAAAATTTCTAACCACTTGCTCAAAAATCCCATTATTCCTCAACAAGGGATGAATATTTGCATCATTTTTTGAGAACCTTAGGGAATGGTCTCCCATTGTTCTCAATCTACTTAGTCTAATTTACTAACAAATACCTATCCTTGACGGTGATAGGTTGGCTTTATCTCGTGAGGAATGGTTAATAACTCATTTTAAGGTTATGGAAGTCACACCTAATTCATTAGCGATTCGCATATAACATTTCTTAGTGAATAATCCAAGATGTTGCAATATATCGTGTTATGTCAGAGCGATGCATACTAACATGGAAGGATAATAATAACTAGATGCGATGCATATAACTCAGAGAAGGGAACCCTAGGGTAAGATGTCATTACTTGTACTGGAACCCCTAGACACCTTATTATTGTTTCACTCTTCCCCAAAATTAGTGAATCCTGAGGAAAATAGATGTGATTCAAGCCTCTTGCAAATTGTATAAAATTGCAATGTCATGTGTAAACACTCGTGCATAAGAGAACAACTTCATGTTTAACTTCAAAACTATCCATAATCTCTTGGGGATCCCTGGTGATGATTGTTCGGTGTATTTAATATCAATGAAGACTCAAATCCTGATAGGCAATGCTATAATTGAAATTGATTCCAATAGGCCATATTATTAGGATATTTGGGCAATGCCCAAAAAGTCTACAAGCTCCATGTATTTAATGGGACATTAGCATCACGACAATGTTGAAGTTAGATCATAACAAGAACAATAACCATGAGTAGGTATCCAAAGGGTCATACCTTATAAAATTTGATTGACATTGATGGTCTAAAACACTACAAATCTTGACAGGATGGACCATTAATGGGATAATATTATAACAAACATTGATATGATTTTAGGAATCATGATTGGAGTCACCACTAGAGTACACACTCTAGAAATTGTAGATTGAATTTTGAGTAGATAATATGATATGCGTTAATAACCCATTTGTAGCAGTAACAAGGTTTTAACAGATAAAAAATTAAAAAATCTATGTACTCTGAGAACTTACTATTTGTAAATATTAACTATGAACTCTGGTAAGATCTAATCTGTCCCTGAAAATGGTGTCACTCATGTAATGGCTCCTAATATTACACCACAGGGACTAGGAAACAATTCTGAGGTAAGATGGATTTGAGAGTGATAAATATAAAGGTAAATTTCATTGTTATCGAGGGGCGTATCTAATACTCTCATTAAACCAATTCCGGTAAGTGATTGGGAAGCACCTTCAAAAAGAGGATGGCTAAACCATGCTACTTTTGGCTCTTCCTGAACTAGGGTGACCTAAATGAAGGATAGATATCAAAATTTATTCTCCTTCAATGCTGGGGGTGGGTCAATTTGAGATAAGTATAGCCATGGATATAACACCAACTCACAAGAGTTTTCACACGTGTTGAATTTAATAAATGCACCAAACACATGTCACTAAAGATAGATAATAAATTATTCACAAACATCATCTATACGTAAGGAGAAAGTGAAGGATATTGATGATGCTTGGAAAACTAATCTTTACACATTATGGAAAATGCACTCAATCCTTTAAGTTTCCTTCATCTCACGAGGAGGTTAAGTACATGGCCCATGTTCCCTATGCTTCAATAGTAGGAAGTCTTATGTATGCCATGGTTTGTACTAGACCATACATTGCACAGGAAGTGGGAGTTGTTAGCAGGTTTATGGCTAAAAAGGTAAAGAACATTGGAAAGCAGTCCAATGGATTCTTGGGTATTTGAGAGGGAAATCTAGCATGAAGTTATGTTATGGAGGGTCAGATACTTATTTACATGGCTCTGTTGATTCAGATATTATTGGAGATTTGGATGGTAGAATGAACACCACTTGATATGTTTTCATAGTAGGTGGAACGGAAGTTAGCTGGATTTTGAGATTGTAGAAGGTTGTGGCTTTGTCTAATATAGAGGAAGAGTATGTTACAGCTGTAAAAGCTAGCAAGGAGATGATATGGATGAGTAGGTTCATGGAAGAGTTGGATAAGGAGCAAGAGGATTACAAATTATACAGTGATAGTCAGAGCGTGATCCATCTGGAAAAGAACTCAACATTTCATTCAAGAATGAAACACATTCAGTTGAGGTATCACTTCATACAGTAGGTGTTGGAGGATGGGAAGCTGAAGTTGGAGAAAATTCATATGGATGAAAACCTTGTGAATATGCTAATGAAGCCATTGGTAAAGGAGAAGTTGGAGCTTCACTCCACTTCTGTTGGTCTTCAAGTTTGAGACTTGAAGAGGAAGAAATGGGCCAAGGAAAAGGATCCAAGGATGGTGATGTATAGTACAGTGCATAAATTGATCTCCAAGTGGGAGATTGTTGAGTGTTGATATTAATTTCTTAATAGAAATATTGTTTTTACATGTTTCTAGATTTGACAGTGACCGGAATTAGTCTGGAAGTGACCAAAATCATTCAGGAAGTGACCAGCATTGGTCAATTATCAACCAACATGGGTCAAGAAGTGACCAACATCGGTCAGTCATCAACTAACATGGGTCAAGAAGGGACTAACATCGGTGAGGCAGTGACCAACATGGGTTAGGAAGGGACCGACATCGGTTAGGCAGTGACTGACATTAGTCAGGCAGTAACCAACATCAATCAAACTATGCGATGGTGCTTTATTTTTTGGATGAGAATTAGAATAAATATTTTGCTTTAAAGATGATTTCTTGATTGTAAAAGAATAGATAGTTTCCCGTAATAGATATATATGCATGTATGCATTGTATGAGGATATGAGAGAAGAAAATAGAAATTGTTTGTGTTGGTGCTCAATTTAATCTCGCCCTGTTCGTTCAAAAACGTCTCAGTCCGCATGGTGTGAAGTTTTCTTTGTCTCCTTGTATCGATGAATAAAAGTTTTTTCCTTCATTTGGTTGTCATGGTCAGTCCTTTCCTTTGGTTGAGGATTACTGTAGACACTAAAATTAGGTCACACTCACCTTTGGTCCCTCGACAAATAAGCACCCTTCATCACATTCACCTAGCCATGGCCCCCTTCACCTCACTAGTATTAATTTAATTAAATTAATTCATTATCCTCACCATATTTATTATTTAAATATATTAATTTAGATAATATCCACACATACACTTCACCTAGACACCTCATCAAGCTAACTCACCTTAAGACCTATTCTTAGTAAGTTTCCATAACTAACTAAGACTTACCCAAACCCTACAAATCAATGCCTACACTCCCTCTAACCACATTCCCACATGCTCACAAGAAGCTCCCAGTTGAATCCACAGGATAATGGCACAAGATCCAAGGAAATCAGGAGGATCTCCCTAAGTTTGGTAAACCTAGAAAATCCTGCCTTGACTGACGTCAGTTACCCCTAACTGTCACCGGTTAAGTCGGACCGCCATCGGTTACCCCCTTTTGAACCCCAAAACAACTTTATTCTCAAGGTTGGAATTTGGAACCTAGAAGTTGAAAGCAAGAAATTTGACAAGCAAGAACAAGATCTCAAAATATAATGCATCTTCAGAGAGCCAATTCCAACAAGAACTGACATTCAAGGAAGGAGATTGAGGATCTTCTCCTACACAACCATCCCAACCACGTTCGAATCCATCTAAGCAAAGAGGAGTGTGCATACAACTCATGCAAAAAAATTTCTTCAGTTGGTGATCACATGTAGCCTCCAAACCCATCATCAACACCTCCATCCTTCACACATAGACTTTCAGGAACAACATCCAATTAAGTACAACATCATACTTTCCTAGTTATTTCATTTTATCATTATTTTATCACCCATTGTTTATCTTGCTCCCTATTGACCATATCCAACATTTTTCATCTCCATAGAACCATTAAAACCTTGCCAAAACCTACTCCAGTCACCCAATACCATTTCCCGACCAACCGAATCCTTTGTGCAATCACAAAGGAGACAAAAACCCCATTATGTGACGTTTCTAGATCTCACAGTAACCAGCACTGGTTATACCTAACCGCGTTCGGTCACCCTTGACCGACGCCGATCTCTATGTTTTCCCACACATCCTTAAACAGAGACCTACCCACCTCATTGTACTTCACCCTCACTCACCTGTGACCTACCTGAGACCTTTATTAGACCTAAAAAACCTAGAACCAACCATTTGACCTATGGATTCTATTCTAGCTTAGCCTGTTAGATTAGATATATTTCTTATTATGTTTTAAGTGAGATACCTAAATCATTTTAAAATAACAATAGGATTTACCTTGTTTTCAGCATTAATTTGTTTAAAAAAGTGGACTGATAGCCATCTAGGAAGTATCATACTTCTCGGATCTAGCTTACGCTAGGCAGTTCACTACCGATATTGTTTAATTCTTTCTGGTGGTCTTGCTTTCATTACAGGTAGTTCCTCCTAACCAAAAGGAAGCTCTCACAATCAGCTATGGATTCATAAGTCATACGCATGCAACAAACCATCAACTGACATTTGAACAGGTATTCCCCCTATGCCCGTTACCCTATCTATTTCGTCAACAATTCAAAGAAACGATCTAAGAAAAAGGTGAAACATTTTGGCACGCTCAATGGGACCCATCTGGGGTTCCTTGAATTTCATTCATTCCTAGGAAAACATTGTGTGTTTGTTTCCCTTCTAAAAGCATACACACTAATTTTCTTCCTTGGTAATCCACTCCTTCTTTCTATTTGGCTCTAAAGGAAACTTTTCTTTTAGTGTATTTAAAAGGAAACATTTCTTCATGTTTTCTACATTTTAGTGAAAGAGCATCCCCCTTCCTCTTCATCTTATTGTGTCATCCAATTTCACATTTTCAATTTGGGTTTTTAAAATCATTGCAATTCATTCTAATTTCAGCATTAGCTCACAGTAATTGAGGGCAACCTATACACTGGAAGTCATTACAAGCTGATGGTTGACAAATGAATCGTAGAAAAGCACTTCTATCCTTTTATCTTTCTCTGAGTCTTACCAAACCACACAAAAATTCAAAATACATACATTCTTAAACAACACCTTACTTGGAAGAAGTTGTAGGTGATCACATGATCATGGCACAGTGGGCATCCAGCTCACTGCTCTGTCGAGTCATACTTCAAAGAGAAGCCCACCCCCACCATAACATTCCTGAAACCTCACCCTTTAGAACACTTTCTTTGTAAGAAGCCTTCCTCACCAAAAAAATTCTATTGTTCTGTTCATAACAGTCAGTCCACACAAATAGCATAAGCTGAACAAACGTAATAGAATAGGCACTCTAAGAACATTCTTTCTTAGTGTTCTGTTTGATTTGCATTTTGAGGTGAGAGCTTTCTATCATTATTTTTGTATTTCCTTACACACTCCTCATCATAGTTGGTGTATTCTAGCTTCACCTGAGTGTTCCTGGGCCATATCTACCATCATTCCCAAAATTTTGGGTCTGATTACACATCAAATTCTAATTCACAACCACTTTTTCTCATCACTATTTCAATTTCACAGTGACCATCATCGGTTACCAATTGACCGCCATCGGTTAAACTCAACCGACATGTCGGTTCCAGGTCCTTTTGCTAACCTATTCAAAAGGAAATTTTCACTTCACTTACTTCCACTTTCCACAGTCTCTGTCACTATCAATTTTCTCTACTGACATTTTTTACACATCCCTAGATTACGCATACTTGTTAGATTTTTCATTCTACCTCACTGATTACTCACTATGCTTATTTTCCATAGTAACCAGCAGCAGTTAACTGCTAACCGACGTTGGTTTTTCCCTAACCAGAATTGGTTATCCTATTTCACATTCCACCCACCATTTTTTACTTTATCCATTTTTTTTTATCACCCTAGATTCACCTGTTCGCTGCCTATTCTCTGTATATCATTTATAGAGAAGCAACCCCACTTGATAAGTACTAGGCTCACATGAAACTAACCCAAAGACAAGTGAATTCCCTCGTGTTCCTTGCCAGTTGCATCAGCTACTCCCACCTAGTCCTTCACCACCCTCTATTTTATCACCAGCCATGGATCCCATAAAGCCTACGAATATCACTACCAGAGATGAGGAGTTTGCATGACTCCTTGACTAGAACAGTACTTCCTTATAGTTTTACCTCTCCCATTCGTCCACTCAAGATTCGCTTTGGGTTAGTTAATATATGGCATGCCCATTATATATCCCCCAACACTCACACACCCACTTCCACCTCAGCCCCATCTAGCTCCATGCTGCCTGCACTTCCACTTTATCCCCTAGTCATTTCACAGTTGGGTTTCATAATACCCACTATGACTGCCACATCTGTTACCCCTATGAGCACCCATTACATCTACCATACCCTCCGGAAAAATACCCCCAATACATGACCTAATCCGTACCCCTATGTCTCATACATACTTGTAGCTACGTTCCCACCTCCAGTGTAAATGACCCCTATCCACATTTTAGAACGTAGTTCTTTCCATTCCACAATCATTAGCCCCTATTGCCACTAGGGTTACCGCATGACCCTTCCTCCCCCATATACATACTACCAACAACCGCCTATTTCATCTATTATTCATTTCTGGGTACGTACCCCCTATTTCATTACCTTATTCTCCACCACCTTACATGGCAGCCCCATACACTAGAATACCCCACCCATTATACACCCAAAACCAACCTCCTCAAACTATAGGAGGCATCCAATCATCACCACCCACCAATGACCTAATTAGATTGATGATGGATAAGATGCAAACATTGGAGGCATCAGTTTCCGGCTCCCACAACACTCTCACTTACGATGAGATTTACAACGAGCCTATTCACCCATCCATTCTCATCCATTCATACCCTGTGCATTGGGAAAATGCCTAAATTCAACCACTTCAATAGTAAGGAAGACCCACAACAACATTTGCACTCGTTTAAACCTGGATGTTATTTGATTGCTCATGATGATGCCTTACTTTTAAGAACTTTTCCCATGTCCCTCACTAGACCTAGCATTAGATCGGTATAGTGGGTTACCCAAACACTCCATATTTTCATTCAATCAAGTAGCCCAAGCTTTCTTGGATCATTTTTCTATCAACATCGCCAAAAAAAGTTACCATGACCGATCTATATTCCACACATCAGTACGAGGACGAATCTATTGCAGATTTTTTCACTTGTTAGTGCACAGCCTAATAAAATCAACTTACCTTTCAACTGCCACAAAACTGAACTCATCAATCTCTTCACACAAGTTTGTGCTAGACATATCTCCCTGACCTTGCAGGTCCAAACTTTCAGAACATTCGATGAGGCATTTACTATGGCACGAAAGTTAGAGATTCGCACCATTGAAAAGAAGAAAATTTAATTACAAAAATAAGAATTTGGCATTCAAGTCGAATGAAACATCTTCTTCTTCTAAACCACCAACCAATTATTTAAAGGCTAAAGGTACCACTAATGTAGTGGTACTCAAGGCTGGCCCGGATCTCATCCATCCAATCAAGCCACACCCTCATCTAATCTATCACCTATGTTCAGGCTTTTCGATTTAGACAAGAGCAGTGTAAAATATACCCCAATTGGGGAACCTTACTCTTCTTGTTTTAGAAAAGATGATCAAAGCTGGCACCATCACCCTTCCACCCATAAAACCACACACTGGTTTTGACCCTGCTCACACCCATGCCCGCATCATGTTATAAAGGAAAAATATTTCTGTAACTATCACCAGAGTGAAGGGTCATAGTGATGGTAAATGCATCACTTTCAAGAATATTATCCAGGAAATGATCGAGAAAGGTGAGTTGACTATGGATAATGCCATACATGCCACCCCAAAAAAAAATCTACAAATCTTTTAAAAACCATTTCCTAATCATGCCCCTTCATCCAATCAAACCGGTGAGATATCCTCTCATGATACCTATACCCGTGAGGTTCACGCAATATTTAATGAGGGTACCTATGTCGCATCTCAATTACCTCACACTCCCTTCCATAGAGGAAATCCTAGCCTGAAATCCCCCTTCCACGTCTGAACCAACCGTCACTATTCCTTCACCAATAGAAGAACACCCTTCATCTCCTACATCACCTATAGAGGAGTCTTCTGCTGACATTGAGACCATCTCACCCCTAGCTTCTCCACTTAGCGAACCTTTACCTACCGTACCTCCTCCACCCGTAGAGGATCACCCATTACCTCCTCCACCAATAGAGGAGCACCTATCCATTCCTTCACTCATAAAGGAACTCCCATTATCCCTTCCACCCATCATAGACCCGGTGGGGATACCTTTTCCTATTGGTGAACATTCTACATCCACTACCCGACATCTAACAAACCTACTTTCAGCTCTCTTACCCACGGAAGCTGAAGTTGACCTATTTCCCATCTCTAAGATGAATTTTACGGGAATTCCCACTAGGTACTCACCAACTTCACCCACAGATGAGCCATTCTCACGTTTGGATGATCACTTAGATTATGTGGATAGAGCTTTGTTATGGGGGCGCCTCTTACTCTCGGTCTCAACACAGATGCAGAGATCCTTCAATGACACCTCCACTATATACCCAAGCACATTTCCACCCATCAAACCACATACAACCACTATTGTCACAACCCCTTCCCTGATATCTGTTAACACTCACACCACACCCTTACCCATAACCCGACCTATGCCTAAACCCAAACCCAAACCCATACCCACAATATTTACCTCCACTTAACCTATTACCACTTTAGGGGTCACCTCGACCACCAGCCTTACTCATCCACCAATTAAATTGGATTTACCTACATCCTCCAACATTAAAACCACACCTACTCCGACACTCAAACTAAAGAAACAAACTCATCAACCTCATACCCCTACTACACCAATCACACCCGCACTTGTCCCATCATCCTTAAGACCTCAGCTGCCCAACAGGGTCAAGCACTCCTCACCCGTTCATAACCCAAAAACACAACCACCCATTCTTGCCTCAAAAATATCTAACCTACCCAGTCACACAACACAAATCATACCCACACCTACAGTCTCTTTACCACCAATACCTCTGATACCTTCAGTCGTTGCTTCACTACCTATTACACTTCAGTCATTATCCCTCACACCCCAAGCATGACCCATGTCATCTACATTCATAGCACCCCCGTTATCCCCAAGGGTAACTCACCCTCTTCCTCCATCTACTTTCTGTCATAGACCTTGTATGCCCACATCACCTTTACCAAAGAAGGTGCAACGCAAAAAAAAAACCCCACTACCCCACAATAAGGTATTAGAAAAAAAACCACACCCTCTTACCCATCCATCTACTATACCCCTACCCAAACAAACCCGACCGATACCTCAAACCACACTGATGCCTAAACCCATAGCTCGACCCCTTCCTAAAATTCCAAAAACGATTCCTCGACAACCAACCACACCTACACCCAAACCCACATTCACTTCCCATTATGATCCACTAGCAGGGTCTTATGCCAAAATTTTAAACAACCTCCTTGAGACGTCTGTTATCACATTACTGCCACTCTGACCTTACGACGCCCTAAAACCCAAGCCAAAGGGGTTTGATGATACCAAAATTTGCACATACCATCGTGTGCCAGGGCATGATGTGGAGAACTACAACACCTTGAAAACCATCCTTATCCAATTGTGTCCACCTGAAACCAACTTTGATGATGACGAACTTCTTGATGAGGACCCTACTTTACCTACACCCATCCCCACACTACCCACTCAACAACCACAACCTCCACCCTCAAAACTCCTAGAACCACACAAAAAATTTGAAATTAACATGGTTTGCATTAGAGAACTTGCCATGCCACCACCCAAATGTTGCTGTGCCCAACTAACCTCATAGGGATTTTCTCCTCCCGTAGGTTTTTACCCTTCATGTCATTATACCACTTACCCTACACCCTCTCCATTTTATAATTTTCCTCAAATCAACATGGTACACGTCACTACATGTGCACAGAAGGGTAAAGAAAAGGTAGTTGACCCACCAACCAATCCTATACCCAACATACCATCTGCACCCATACCTAAGATAACTATCCATGGCCACACATACCCCATTTCTAATGGCATCACACATCACACCATGCTCAAACAATTACACCAATCTCCACTCGAAATTTCCTTATATGACCTCATCTAAACCTCAAAATCCCATCGTCAAGCCCTCATGGAGGCTCTTCAATCTATCAAGGTTTTACCCAATGACCCTACACCCGTAGCCTCCATTATCACACCCCATCATGTAGCCTCCCTCACCAAATTACCACCTTCATCCCCACCTCACCTTGTTCACCAAGTAGCCTCCCTTTGCTTCTCAGAGACAGAGATTGTGCCATACCAAACTAATGACAGGGACCCAACCCTCTTCGTCTTTGTACACATTGATGACATATGGGTATACCATGTGATGATTGATGGAGGCGCTAACATTAACATCATTTCATCCCATACATTTCCTCAAATACGCATACCTGATAGTTATATGTACAAACATCCGGTCATGTTACGTTCATTCAACAACGCTATCACCTCCACACTAGGCACTGTCATCCTTCATGTTCGTGTGGGCCCCCACACTATTCTAGAATTTTTTTATGTTTTGGAGGGGGAATTCTGATATAACTTGTTGCTTGGTACACCCTGGATCCATGTCATGGGTTGCATTCCTTCCACTTTGCATTATTGTGTAAAGTTTGAACACGAAGGACACACTTATACCATTCCATCTGACCCATCACCTTTCAAAACATGCAACATGCTTTACTGACCCAACGATGTACTCATACCAGTCAAGCCGTCTACTTTCGCAACCAATAATGCTTCACCTACACCTACACCTACACCTACTAGTACAACCACTACTTTCACCGCACATACCTCCTCCACACCTAACGCTACTATAAGCTCCAAGATTGACCCATTAGCTTCCCAATCCATTAACACCACCTCCGCATTGAGCTCTGACACATTGTCCATACCAGCTACCCACATACCAACCACTGATCCCTTGGAAGGTGTTTTTAAACACCTGTCTCTAGGGGAGTAACGCCTATATAGCGTCAACACCATCCTTACTCCACACGAGTATGGAAGCCTTCACCATCACCCCCACTATGATCATTGTACGTACCCAAAATTGTAAAGTACTGTACTGCCAGAATAATGTGATACATGCCCCAATGATGATATAGGTCTCCTCGCAAGGTGTTCGGGATCCAAAAAAGCTCTCCAAGTGTGCGTTGACATCCTGCATGCCCCACTTACCCCACATGCTTTATTTTTCCTTTTCCCCTCTTTTCTTGGCCTTTTTCTCTTCAGTGACGAAACTGCTGCCCTGCCTGGGCGGTGGTCTCATGACCCGCCACCCTGAATAGGGTGGCGGTCCTATAACCACCACCCTACTCTGAGCAGTGGTTCTTTACTCATTTTACAAAAAGCTCTTTTAACACGACTCATGTAAATTCAATGTTTTACCAGCTTTCTTTGACCACCATAGGCTTGCATTTATGATTTTGGTTCCCTGGAATAGTGTTTTGCCATTGTTTATAGTTTAAGAGTTCAAATTGGTTTTTACCTTGGGTAAATCCAAATGCTATAAATAGATGGCTTGTGCTCAAGCAAATGGCCTCTCAAATTTTGCCTTTGATTTCTCTTTGCAATAGATTTCAGTTTTCCTTTTGCTTAGAATGCTTAGTTTCTTTCATTGCATGCTTAGTTAGCATTGTTTTAGTGTTGGTAAGCCACATATCCATCTTGTGCAAGCACTGTTGTTATTTCATCCAATCCATTGGAGTATAATAGCTTAGGAAGCCATTAAAGTTGCAGGTTTTGCTCCTCAAACAGGATAGTTTCAGGTTCTAGATGCTTTATGTTGCATGACTCGCAATAAATCCCACTAGGAATTACATAAGCCAAGCTCTGTACTCTTGCGCTATCCCTCTCCTACTTGCATTGTATTCAGTCAGTGTTCTGAGCTTCCTTTATCCCAATATCTACTTCTGTTGATGCTAGCATTACACGCTTTTCTGGATCCACATGAATATGAAGGAACGAGGAGATCATACTGAGGGGACAAGATCACACACACCAGCGGATTCACCACTGTTCTGCAGAATCTAGGTTCTAGCTTTCAAAGTTCTAGTTAGAATCATATCAAATAGAGTAGTTAATTGCTTTATTTCACTTAATTCTACTCCTCGATATTACCAGGGAAGCTATGGGGATTGATAGTTTCTAAGAAACTATGATTCACTCCTCACTTCTGAGGTAGGATCAAGAGTCTTGCAGATAGATTAGATAAGCTATTTCATTGTTTAGAATAGATCTACAAATTACACAGACAAATAGCTACACTCGGTTATTTTGTTTGTTTTAAATTGATTGTTTTAGTTGTCACTTCTAGATATTTTAAATAGCTACTTTCTTAAATTTGTAAAGCTCATCAGAAAACACAAAAAAATAAAGAAGTCATATATACTATAGATATACTTCACATAGTTAAATTTTATTTTACTGTAGTTCTCTTTACTTTGTTGCTTTTGTATGACAATCACGGGACCTAGAGAGCCCAGGGAATACGTATTCGAGCCAATCGTGCCTCAGCCCAATCTCATCACAGTGATAAATGATATAGATCAAAATCTTAGGATTCAAGTCTTCCAAACAACGGTAAGCTTGCAACAAATCAATTCCCAGTTGAACGGACTAAACATAGAAGACAACCAAGCACACACGTTTTGGTCGAATCAACCGAACTACATATTACCCTAGGTAATATTCATATGACTGTAGAAGGGTTTGAAAGAGAACAAACCTTTGGTTGTGATCCTTTGGTCCCATAGCCAGATGCAGGAGACAATCTTCTAGATATAAATACCATGGCCTAAGAATCCAGGTTGCACGAACGCCTGTAGGGTATTATGAGAAAATCACACAGTTATTGATCCTAAATATAGAAGCTGAGAAAGCATACGATTACTGGATATTAGGGATTAGGACTTGATTTCACGCATGACCATAACAGGTCCACAACAACTAAGAATCTACGGTTGTGACCCATAAATCCTGCAGCCCAATGAATCCATAGGAGAATTAGACATAGACACTGGCCTACATACACTAGTATTCAGATCTACCCCACTTCCACCTGTCATTATTGAACAAATATCCTTGCTAGACACAACAGCTAATAGAGCTAGGGAATTCTGGACTAGGGTAGAGAATCATCCATAGAATTTACTATACTTACCATCTACCATATGACCCTGTCCGGAGAAATACACGAAACTATCCCAGGTCATTTTCCACGTGTTCCACAACCTATAGATCGAATCACTCCAGAGCTCGATATTGATTGGAGCCTTAGAGCAGTCATCCTTGCTGACCGATCTATCACACCAGTTTAAGTTAGGAGGGCCTTCTTTGCCTTAGACTTGCAAATTCTGCTAATGCGTATTGAAGACATTAGATTGCCTAACTAGTTTGTCTACATCTCACACATATTCCATACCCACCGGCTGTCTCGGCATGACCTCGGGAGGTTGGGTGCGAGGAAGAGTTGCTTGTAGATTCCCATGCTCACATGTCACTTTTCCGTCGTACAAAATTGGTGAACCCGATGTGAAGCAAACAAATTTTTCACCTTCTCCATCTCATTAGTCATTCATTAACCATCATTTTCACTCTCTCCCATTATTCTGCAGGTTCTATACCTCATCAGCCTTCACATCAGCTTCGCCAACAAAATTGGTGACCCGACGTGAATGTTCCTACTTTCTAAACCTGGAGTCTTATTCTTACTTGTGTTGTCAAATTGTTTTACTTTGGTCTTATCCGTCTCATCGGCCTTCACATCAGCTTCACCACCAAAATTGGTGAACCCGACGTGAACTTCCTACTTTCTAGTTTGGAGTCATATTATTACGTGTTCTTCCAAGTTAGTATACTTTTCATCTTTTCCGCCTCATTGGCTTTCACCATCACCTTCGCTCTTCCCATTATTCTGCGGGTATTCATTTAAGGCATATTACGCCCAACAAAATAGACAATCATCACCATCACTCTTAGTATGGGGTGACAACTATTCAGATAACCAATTATCAACAAAAACTCCAAGGATCAGATATAGCTCGTCCTTCCAAATAGAGGAGTTAGAACAACTCACTCAAATGCAACAAACGGAGCCTTCAGGCTCGAACAATATGACGTTCATCGGAGAATCTGGTTCATCTCCTCAGGTACTACTTAGACCACAAATTAGTAGGCAATCAGACCCATACCAAAGTTTAGACAATAAACATTCGGTATATTATGCTAGGAATGAACAATGCTCTCGAAGTATGTACCCACCCATAGGAGGTCTACAAACACAACCCGAGGTCTCTTTTCAAGAAAATACCTCTATGCCACTACATATAGGAAATACTCTCGGAGAAACTTGGCAAGATAGCGATCAGTTCATAGCAGGATATCATATTCCTATACAAAACCATGGTCTACAACAAACGCCACTACGGAAAAACACCATGACTTCACCAAATGAAGTCATTTCAACTCTCATAGAAAAGGTTAGAGGGTTAGAACTTGCTCAAGAAAATCACCATTATCAATTCATACAAATAGGAAGTTCCAATCCTCCACACCATCCTAGCCAAGTAGATCTCCTCACAGGAGTAGGAACGTTAGGCATGACTCCTCAGTATTCACAACAAACGCCAACTAGACCCACCATCTCTAGCACTGTTCCTCCCGGTCTAGTACAAAACAATCCATTCATGGACAGTACTCCATCATACTTAAACATGTACTCCAAGTCACCACAAGGGGATATGTTCTCCTCTCCCGGCATGTTTACACAAACACAGGGGCTTCCTTATGCTCCTGTTAGTGCATACGCTGCACCATATCAACAACCCATCCCACCACCGCTCCCTCAACAGGCACCGTCAATGGTCGAAACATATGCGATAGGGACTTACTCAGAATATTTGAAAGAGCCCTTGGATTTCACCATACGAAGCGTCATGCTTCCAAGACCTCTCCCTGATTTTCCCAAATACAAAGGCGAAGGAGATCCAAACGCACATATCAAATCTTACTCTACAGCCATTCGAGAACTACTCCCATGGGATGGGGTTGTTGCTAAAATATTCCCGAAAACCTTGGAAGGCATCACTCTCGATTGGTATTATAGAATACCTAAGGCTTCCATACATTCATTCAAACAACTCGTGTTAGAGTTCATCAAGGCCTTCGACATGAACAAATTATTAAGAACAGGAATCAGAGACTTCTTACACATCAAACAAGAACACAACGAATCTATCGCCCATTGCATTCAAAGGTGGCGTATAGTTCTTTATTCTTCGGAAAGTGCTCCAAACATGGATCAAATGAAACTATGCGATTTATTCCTTCATTCTCTTAGCAGAGAAGTGAAGAAAGAAGTCTAGAAGTTCCCATTAAGAACTTACGATGAAGTACTTGAGATCACTCTTCCAATATATCAAGCGGTAATTGATAGTGGTTGCAAAACATATGGAGAAAATGGGACGATAATCACCCCCCAACTAGAACACTACAACGTATCCTACTACCACGAATGTCAATCAAGGACCTAAAATCCTTAACAAAAATCAGGGTGTAACAACAGATGGAGTAACCGACCAGCCTAAAAAGGTAAATGTTGTCAATACTCCATCACAAACTTACAGCCAACGAAATAACAACTTCACCCTGACAATCAATACAATGGATTTTAACCATCCACAACAACAACAAAAACAACGAAATCCCATACAGGGTCCAAGCCAAAATTCAACTAGGTACCAAAACAAGAATTCAAACCAAAAACAACAAACGCAAAATTTTAATAGACAACGGTTTGATCAAAATTTTGGCCCACAATACACATCAAACCAACAAACTAGGAATTACAATCCTAATTCGTATTGTGGTTTCCACAAAATTCAGGGCCATGACACTAGAATGTGCCGTGACTATAATAAAGTCATGTAATGCTTGCCAGATGAACAAAAACAACTTTTTATTGATATGTTTTTAGCAGATCCTACGTCACCAACGTCAAATACCTTTTTAGGGGCAGTTTCCCCTCAAAACGCACCCCTGAAGATCTTTAATGATCCACTCCCAAATCACGATAACAATAGGCTAAATCTAACTGGGGATGAACAAGGGTGTAATGACACGAAACAACGATCATGAAGCCTCGACCATCGCTAAATCCATTAGTTGCGCCACAACTAGGAAGTCAGCCACGACCTAAGGTAGTCGGTTTAGTAGAGTTAGACGATGAACTACCCATCGAAGCTATAACAAGGACGCAAGAGTATTTCTCTCAGCCAAGTCCAAGCCACCTGCCAGAGGTAGGTGACGTCCAACAAATCGTAGTAAAACCTGTGGGAGCCTATGATTTGATTAACGACCTAACAAAAACCTTCTCACACATTTCATTCTTAGACTTACTAAAGAACTCTCCTGCCCACAGGGCTGCTCTTTTAGAAGCATTAGGTTTAGGTCATCTAATTAACATCACTCCACCACCTGAAACACAGGTAATTCATGTGGACTTTAATGTTCATCCTCCAGGGTAGGTAGATAGGGATGTCAAATTCATATTCTAGATAAACAAAATGCCAACAGATGTTGAGATCACGCGCCGAGGTGATCTAGCCTTACATTTGCAAGTATGGGTTTATAACAACTATGTAAAGCGTGTGATGATAGATGATGGGGTAGTGGTTAACATAGTCCTCTTCTCTTTCCTCCAAAAGCTAGGGTATGGAGAAACAAATTGTTCCACAACTCGTAATACACTAAGGGGCTATGATAGTCTTAAAGCCACCTCAGTTGGAACTATAATATTACCGGTCACCTTAGGACCCAAAACCGTCTTGACTGAGTTTTATATTATAGATCAGGAAACTAACTATAATATGATCCTCGGCCGAGCATGGATACACCGCATGAAGGCAATCCCTTCTACGCTATTTCAAGAAGTAAGGTTTTTTACATTTAGGAAAGGTATTCGTGGCCAAAGGTGATCCAAAACCATTTGATGTACACCTAGCTGACTTAAAGAAAAGACCAGGAGTACACTTAGAGTTTGAACTCCCAACAAACCAACTTAATAAGCCTACCAACGTAAAAACAAAAGAAAATTTGGTACCTACGACAGATCTTGAAACTATGAGCCTAGCCAAAGCAACCCCAACCCCCAAAGATGAGGCTAAAACTATAGAAGCAATATCATTAGGAACTACTGCAAATTTTTTTGAATTGCTAGAAAATGATCTACCAATATTCTTACCATTCGATTCAGTAGGCATAGGATATTCCCTAGGCATTGTCTCTCTTCCAGCAGAGGATCTCTATATGGTGGAAGTAGAATATACAAACACAACAGATATCCCACTGTCCATATTCCCAGTCAAATATTGGACACTCCATTTTGATGGAGCTAGATGTCGTTACGGAGCAGGGGCGGGTATAATCTTTAATTATATCATGGACCATAGGTATCCAGAAGGAGCTACACCACAACAAAGGAGGCGGTTATGCATTATCGTAGCTAAATACATCATTATAGAGCATGTGCTCTATCGGAAAGTGTTCGATGGAATGTTCCTAAGATGTTTTGACATAGAAGAATCCAAGAAGATTCTCCATGAATCTCACAATGGAATGTGTGGAGGCCACTTCAGTGTCCATGCCACCGCTCGCAAAATACATCAAATGGGCTATTTCTGGCCTACTCTAGAGCATGATGTAGTATACTTTATACGCAGGTGTCATAAGTGCCAAGAGTTCTCCCATGAGATCCACATGCCAACACAAACTCTACAACCAATTGCTACTCCATGGCCCTTTTCTACACGGGGTCTAGATTTAATAGGGAAATTCTCTCCCTCGTCCACAGACGGCCATAATTTTATAATCATGGCCACTGAATATTTTACCAAATGGGTAGAGGCTATGCCTCTTACTACTGTACCTGGTTCTGTAATCGCCAAGTTCATTTTGAACCAAATCATTTGCAGGTACGGTATCCCGTAAATCATTATCTCCGATAATGGAACTTCTTTTAAAAATGAAGAGGTTCGCGAGATATGCAATAAGTTTAAAATAAGCCATCATACGGCTTCCTTGTATTACCCTTAAGCCAACGGATAGGCTGAAGCGACAAATAAAACACTAAAAGCCATTCTCCTTAAAACGGTGAAAGAAAACAAATGAGATTGGCACTTGAAGTTATATCCAGCCTTATGGGCCCACCGAACCTCAACAAAAACACCAACGGGAGAAACTTCTTTCTCACTAGTGTTTGGGGCAGAGGCATTTCTCCCACTCGAGGTTGAAATACCCAGTATCCGCATTTCATTACAAGGGATTCTGGATGAAGATGCTTACATGGAAGCACGTCTCTCCCAATTAGAAAGCCTAGATGAAGCTAGGTTAGATGCTAAACAAAGACACAGAGTCTATGCCGACCGGATGTGCCAGCAGTATAACAAGAAAGTCTATGAACGTGACATATATGAAGGTGATCTAGTTCTAAGACTAGACAGCCGGATCGACAAGAAGACCGGCGAAGGAAGGAAATTTCAGCCTAAATGGTTGGGCCCATACCGAGTCATGAAGGACTATGGAAATGGTGCATTCCTCTTATGTACGCTAGAAGGTGAGGAATTTGGTGAAACAGTCAATTCCCTACACCTCAAGCGTTTCTACGTGTAAGCAGCTAGCACTATTTATATATCTATCTACATTGCATTTTCATATAGATTAGGATCATATTGTCCACTTGTTTCGTGCACAAATTGTGATCAAGGAATCTATTCTCAAATCAATTCATTACAAACTCATGATGTTGTTGGGATAAACACTTTAATCATACTCCTCCATTTTCATGATATCATCAAATTATCTCGGAATCTTTTTATCAAATAAAGCTAGACATAACAAAGTCTTAACGGTAACCATACCAAGATCTGAAAGTTTATTCTCACTTTTGGTTTCTTCTTAGGGTAGGTGTTTTGCCTATGGTCTGTTCTAGAAGCTTCATGGTGTCACATCTATCCCATATGTACATCTCTTTGGAAATAAACACATACTGACATTTTACTCAAATAAATAAGTCAAACATTGATCAAACAGAAAATTTTAATTTTACACATTTCCTTGCCTCACCAACCTTTGGTGATGAGCTTGCATCTCTTACTAGTGACGTAGGGTTGGGAAAGGATGGAGATTCCCTTACTCACCTATGCTTTGCCCATAGTGATAAACCCACACTTCTTTCTAGTAGCATGGGGCAAAGTGTAGGGGGTCCTCTTGACAAATAAATGTAAAAGGTCATACACAAACAATTCAAACTTTGAAACTTTGAGTCAAAAACAAATGAATCAGATGTTAAAAATCCCAAGAGAGTTAAAATCCTAAAAACCCATATTTTCTCTACTATGTGGCCATCTACGGGTCTAATTCTAGATAAACTGCAAAGCAAGTTGCATCCAAAACAATGAAGTCACTCGGGTGGAGTGGACTTGTAGTGTCCTAATTTGGTTCCGCCAAAGCTTTGTCTGTCTTCCATCACTATCATTTCACTACACCTCATAACTTGCGCCCTTCCCAACTCTTGGTGATAAGCCCTCGCATCTTACTAGTTGCGTGGAGTTGGGGGTAGGGGCAGGTTTATCTGTTCATCATACCGGTTTATTTTCATCACTTTGTAAAAACAAACATGGAGTATCCAAAATTGCTTACATAAACTACGATTCAAAATCACATTATATCTACATTATCATATATCAGCATCATGAAACACAAAAGGAAAGTAAAACACTTGCATCATTTGTTCACCATTGCAAATATTCTAAAAAGAAACATATAGACATACATCATAGCATACATGAGGAAACTGGAAATAGAAAGAAAGCCATGAATGCCAAGATTTTGATCCAGAATGAATACATATATATAAATGATCAACGTTTATATACAATGTCATCATGCACTAAGCATGGTCAAAATGCTCAAAGAGCCCAGGATATACAAAAGAATATATAGTACAAAATCTATGAGAGCCAAGTGGCTTCTCAATCCCTACGAGACCCCTCTGAAGGTGCACGCCCATGCCTAGGACTCCAGCTACGCCGGCGCTCTGAATGCACAGAAGGCTCAGGATCCCGAGGGGCAGCCGCAGTCTCACCACAAGAATGGCTCCTCATCAAGCACTCGGCCGTCCTATACCCCGCTAACTCTGTGCAAAGGGTCTATACCATCCTGGCCACATGCCATACTAGAGCGAAGACGTCGGTATGTCTGCCGGCTGCTGAAGGCTCCCTAGCGTCCACGGACAGCTCTGCGCAGGTCCTCTCCATGGGGATCATCAAGGTATCGGTGCATGCCCTGTGAATCAAATCTCGCCACTCATCGAAGGTCTCTACAAACAAAGGAGGAAACAAATTAGAAACCAAACAAGAAATTAAAAGATACAAGATAGCAACTAAAATGATCTTAAATTAAACAAACACGTAGAAATGCTAAAAATACAAACACAATCTCAAATAGATGTTCCTTTTGCATTTTGTGCAAAACCGCCGCCCTGAGCAGGAAGGCGGTTTTGTAACTGCCGCCTTAAGGGTGGTGGTCATGTAACCACTACCCTGAACAGGGCGACGGTCGTGGTCTAAAAACCCAAGCGGGTTTTTAAATTTAAAAGGCCTAAAAAGTGCAAAAAATGACCATTTTACATAAAAACAAATCCTACCCAGTAGGCGCCCCCCCTAGGTGGACCTTTTAACGCTAACATTTTCAAAAATTAGCTCCCCATGACAAAGTATTTAGCATTTAAGGGGGTAAAAGGAATAAACTGAAGAAAACTAACATGTGATCTCATGGGTCGATGTTCCGCACGTGGAGGCATGATCGCTATCTCATCACGGAAATTTCGACTCTACTCACGCAAGAAACCGTCACCGTGGGTCCCAGAGCTCAAAATCAATCAAATCAACTCACGCAAATGAATAGGAAAATGGGCCCACTTTCATATATATAGTGCCCTGATTCGTTTTAAATGACTTTTTCACAGGTTTGGAGCGCCGACGGAGGTAAGTTCCTATCCCCGCATAAATGGTACGTTCTCATTCCCTATTATTTTAGCGTTTATTTTTCAAACTATTGTGTCTATCTGCACTTAAGTTCTCTTTTCGTTTTGCAAGTAGTGGGAATTTTGGATGGCGTCATTTCAACACATAGATGTATCAGGTATAACATCTAACTTCCCAATTTGGGAGCACCATGCTCGGACCCACTGTTTTACGCCTCTTCATGGCTAAAACGCTTCTCCAAGGGGGAAATATATACGTACCCAAAATTGTAAGGTACTGTACTACCAGAACAACGTGACATGTGCCCCAATGATGATACAGGTCTCCTCGCAAGGTTTTCAGGATCTGGAAAATCTCTCCAAGTGTGTGTTAACATCCCGCATGCCCCACCTAGCCCCCTCGTGCTTTATTTTTCCCTTTTCCCCTCTTTTCTTGGCCTTTCTCTCTTCAGTGATGAAACCGCCGCCCTGCCTAGGCGGTGGTCTTGTGACCGCTGCCCTAAACAGGGCGGCGGTCCTGTAACCGCTGCCCTGCTCAGAGCGGCGATCCTTTATGCATTTTCCAGAAAGCTCTTTTAACACGAACTCACATAAATTCAACATTTTACGAGCTTTATTTCACCGCCATAGGCTTGCATTTATGATTCTGGTTCCCTGGAATAGTGTTTTGCCATTGTTTATAGTTTAAGAGTTCAAATTGGTTTTTACCTTGGGTAAATCCAAATGCTATAAATAGATGGCTTGTGCTCAAGAAAATGGCCACTCAAATTTGCCTCTTATTTATCTTTGCAATAGATTTAGTTTTCCTTTTGCTTAGAATGCTTAGTTTCTTTCATTGCATGCTTAGTTAGCATTGTTTTAGTGTTGGTAAGCCACATATCCATCTTGTGCAAGCACTACTGTTATTTCATCCAATCCATTGGAGTAGAATAACTTAGGAAGCCATTAAAGTTTCAGGTTTTGCTCCTCAAACAGGATAGTTTTAGGTTTTGGACATTTTATGTTGCATGACTCGTAATAAATCCCGCTAGGAATTACATAAGCCAAGATCTGTACTCTTGCGCTATCCCTCTCCTACTCTCATTGTATTCAGTCAGTGTTTTGAGCTGCCTTTATCCCAATATCTACTTCTGTTGATGCTAGCATTACATGCTTTTCTGGATCCACGTGAATATGAAGGAACGAGGAGATCATACTGAGGGGACAAGATCACACACACTAGCAAATTCGCCATTGTTCTGCAGAATCCAGGTTCTAGCTTTCAAAGTTCTGGTTAGAATCATATCAAATAGAGTAGTTAATTTACTTTATTTCAGTTAATTCTAATCTCGATATTGCCAGGGAAGCTGTGGGGATTGATAGTTTCTGAGAAACTATGATTCGCTCCTCACTTCTGAGGTAGGATCGAGAGTCTTACATATAGATTAGATAAGCTATTTCATTGTTTAGAATAGATCTACAAATTACACAGACAAATAGCTACACTCGGTTATTTTGTTTGTTTTAAATTGATTATTTTAGTTGTCATTTCTAGATATTTTAAATAGTTGCTTTCTTAAATTCGTAAAGCTCATCAGAAAACACAAAAAAATAAAGAAGTCATATATAGTATAGATATAATTCACATAGTTAAATTTTATTTTACTGTAGTTCTCTTTACTTTGTTGCTTTTGTATGACAATCACGGGACCTAGAGAGCCCAGGGAATACGCATTCGAGCCAATCGTGCCTCAGTCCAATCTCATCATAGCGATAACTGATATAGATCAAAATATTAGGATTCAAGTCTTTCCGAACAACGGTAAGCTTGCAACAAATCAATTCCTAGTTGAACAGACTAAACATAGAAGACGACCAAGCACACATGTTTTGGTCGAATCAACCGAACTACAGATTACCCTAGGTAATATTCATATGACTGTAGAAGGGTTCGAAAGAGAACAAACCTTTGGTTGTGATCCTTTGGTCCCACAGCCAGATGCAAGAGACACTCTTCTAGATATAGATACTGGCCTAAGAATCCAGGTTGCACGAATGCCTGTAGGGTATTATGAGAAAATCACATAGTTATTGATCCTAAATATAGAAGCTGAGAAAGCATACGATTACTGGATATTAGGGATTAGGACTTGATTTCACGCATGACCATAACAGGTTTACAACAACTAATAATCTACGGTTGTGACCCACAAATCCTGCAGCCCAATGAATCCATAGGAGAATTAGACATAGACACTGGCCTACGTACACTAGTATTCAGATCTACCCCACTTCCACCTATCATTATCGAACAAATATCCTTGCTAGACACAGCAGCTAACAGAGCTAGGGAATTCTGGACTAGGCCAAAGAATCATCCATAGAATTGACTATACTTACCATCCACCATATGACCCTGTCCAGAGAAATACAGGAAACTATCCCAGGTCATTTTCCACGTATTCCACAACCTATAGATTGAATCACGCCAGAGCTCGATATTGATTGGAGCCTTCGAGCAGTCATCCTTGCTGACCGATCTATCACACCAGTTCAAGTTAGGAGGGCCTTCTTTGCCTTAGACTCGCAAATTCCACTAATGCGTATTGAAGACATTAGATTGCCTAACTAGTTTTTCTGTATCCCATACTTATTCCATACCCACCGACTGTCTCGGCACGACCTTGGGAGGTTGGGTTACGAGGAAGAGGGTCACTTGTAGATTCCCATGCTCGCATGTCACTTTTCCGTCGTACAGATCTACCTCTTTCCCGAGAACTAGGATTCTTTATGGAATCCTCCTCCATCTAGTGCATATTGAAGGCTCACCTATGGTTTACTTAAGTACATAGAACCTATCTATGTCACTCTGCCCAACAACTTTCAGAGGTAGCCTCACCTAGTGTAATCTCATTGACCGTACACTCTCTATTATTGTTCTATTCATCCTCTCACTAACACCATTTTGTTGCAGAGTCCTGGGAACTATTTTTTCTCTACGAATCCCATTCAAGGAACAATAATCATGGCAAATTTCTATGACTGCAATACTCACCATACCATTATTAGATCTCAAACATTTCAAAATAAAACCACATTGATTCTCAGCAAGTGTTATTGGCATTTCTTAAATGTATTCAAAGACATCAAACTTACGTTTAATGCAATATGCATGTACCTTCCTTGTGGCACCATCTATGCCGTTCTCCACATAGTCATAGAGAACCACCATGACCGATGCAATATGGGTTGGCCCCCACACATTTGTATGAACTATCTCTAACTTTTTCTCTTTCATTGGTACCATTTCCCTGGGGCCTTATGAAATCTAACTCTTTTATGTTTCCCATGAAATGCAATGCTCACAAAACTTCTAAGTCTCCCATTTATTGAAATCTTGAAAGCTTACCTTTTTCACTGGTGACATTTTCATGCCCTTCTCACTCATATGTCCCAATATCATTGGGCCACATGTTGGCATCCATCATCTAAAGTAGAAAATATGGTAGAAGGAATTAGATATACATAGTAAACAAATAAAGAGTGCCTACTTTCTTACCCCATGCCACTACCAGGGAACCCTGTGGAAACCTGAATCCAAGCTATCTGCAGATGAATGTGACATACTCAGCACGACCTTCACCACCCTAACTATCATGTAGAGATTTAGATTTCTCCTGAGGCTAGGTACATGCCATCACGTCTCTCAATATCTATAAAATTTCTGTTATGTAATTTCAGGCTGTCACATGGTCCCTTCCCGATAGATATTACACGACTCATTGATCACCCAAATAAACCTGGTCCAAAATTTTACTGGACCATACTCTTTGCCAATATCCTATTAAACAGGGGTTGCATGGAAAGATGCACCCTCTGAATCTATTACCCAAGATTCTACTCTAGTATCAAGAGAATATAAGAGCATCATGAACAATATTACCTGTCAGATTTTCCTCTTTAAAACCTACAAGATTTTTTTCTTTGTTTATCTTTGAACGAAAAAACATTTTTAACATTGTTCTCTCTATTCCTACAATTCCAGCAAGTAATTCCTCATATTCCTAGACTTCTGAGATCTTCAACCATTTTCGATTTAGATCTAAAGACAAGCCTTACTCTTGCTCGATATTGATCAACTTGCTCCTCCCTCTACTCTCTAGGGTTCAACGACATGCTCTCACTCATGAAGAAGAATTTTCCCTTGTACTTTTCCTACGCAAATTTCTGCTTGCCTAAGAGGATGAACACAAGACTACATTCATTACAAATTTAAGAGAACCCCTTAGATGATCGTATTAACTAACTTCCATTACTAAGTTGTCCTTAACTTTGCTGGTGCAACAGAACAATAGTGAATAATAACTTACATCTAACCATCCTCATCATGCATGGGATATTGGAACTGAATCTTACGTGGATGATACAATAGTGTGGCTAAATCATTAAGATGCCATAGATACAGATCGACCTTCTTGCATTTGTAGATTAAAAAATATTTTTGATTAAATAAACTTTATTGGATTCCATCTAGGTGTTTCAGCCTATAAAATGTATCTAGGTGGTTCTTCATCAAAGCTTCTGGATCGTATCATCTTCACCTACGTGAGATATTTGAAGCTACGGATGATGCCAAACTCAATCGAATCACACCAAGGATACTGTCTCTATCTACGAACCTTCAAACAACTCCGTCATCAAACATGGTTAAGGGTTTCACTTCATTCACCGTCCCAATGGTAGGTAATAGATCCTTTCAGTGATCATACCAGTTCATCATCTTCTTAGGAAGCATGCCTCCATTAGCTGATGTAATTTTGGCTGTCACAAAGCTTCTCAGGCTCTAAAACAATACCTTCTCCAACTATCATTGTTGCTTATCCCACTTGAATAGACGATCAACCTCTATGACCTATACATATCCAACAAATAAATCCAAACATGCTCATAGGAGCTAGTTGCTTGGATTATACCAATTGTACAGATACAACATAGGGAGTAGGCAATGAATAATGTAAAAAATGTAAAACAGAAAAGAACTGCAATAAAACAGAGACACTCACCCTATTTAACATGGTCTTACCCAAAATGGGCTACATCTTCCAGAAATAGCTCAATGCCGTTACTTATTCAATCCAGCAAAACTCTCTCTCATAGTTACCACCACTGATACAATGAGCACTTCATGTATGCATAACGACCATATCAAAATAAGTGCATCACGTGATGGCTTATGCTTTTATCTGATTTTGACCTGGAATTCATCCACCAAAATTCCATTAAGGGCTAGGCTATTGCTGACTTGACTAGATGGTGCAGCCCATATTTCATAATGCATACCATTACATATAAAATGTGGCTTTCAGGGGCATGTAGCCAACGGCTACCCTGCCCCCCTGCAAGGGGGGTAAATCCCCCTTGCCAAATGACACTCATCGTTACCATGGCTCCACAGTGTTAGCGTGGGGGTGGAGGCTGGTGTTATCCTCATTCCTCTTGATGGAGAACCTATGCCTTTATATTTCAGATTGGATTTTTATTGTACAAATAATATCACTGAATACAAAACACTCCGTACTTGGATCTCTAGGCTTCTTATGCCTTAGATGTTAAGTCAATCAATATCTTTGGTGATTCCCAACTGGTTGTAAACCAATTCAATGGTATATACCAGTGTCGTAATGAAATACTTCAAAAGTATAAACATCATGGAGACATACTTTTTACCACCTTTGATCGTTATGAACCTTCAAACCATCCCACTGGTTCTACCAATAAGCTTGTAGCATGATACCATGGCATGCTTGGCTTCTCAGATACCTGCTTCGCCTGCCAACTCTAAAATATTTATCACAATACAAAGGTTACAATCACCTTCTTATTTAACTCAAAATGAGTTCTACTCCATCAAAACTGTTACACCTAACCGATGTGACCTTTGGTATAAATAATACTTCGATTACATTTACCTCTCCATTTTACCTCCTGATCTCACCCGTAACGGACAACGCACCTTCCTTAAGAAGTTCTCCCATTTCGTTATCCTGGGGGGACTCCTCTATAAGCGTGGCTTTGATGGTATTCTCTTACGATGCCTCACAAGTTCTGAAATTCCTTATACCATCAAGGAGGTTCATGATGGCATATGTGGAGGTCACTTTAGTGGCCTTGTTGTTGCTAAGTGTATTCTTCACCTAGGCTATTACTAACTGACCCTTAACCATGATTGTTGCGACTATGTCAAATGTTGTGTGAAATTTCAACAACATTCTAACCTTCATCATACACCCAGTCATGCCTTACAGGTCGTTCGTGATCTTTGGCCCTTCTCTCAATGGGGTTTGGATCTTGTTGGAGAAAACAATCCTCATTCTTCCCAACGCCATCAATGGATCATAACCGTTACCGAATACTACACAAAATGGGTAGAAGCCATACCACTCATCTCCACAAAATTCAAGAAAATATGTGAGTTCATTAACCATCACATCATTTTTCGCTTTGGTGTCCCTCATCGCCTCATCACTGACAATGGAAAACAATTCAAAAACAAAACACTGCAAAAATTTTGCGACACCTTCAGCATTCAGCTTAGTTTCTCCTCACCTTATTACCCACAAACCAATGGCCAAATCGAATCCACTAACATAACCCTCAATAAAATTCTCATGAAAGTGGTTGAAGATACTTGAAAGGATTGGAATACACACATTCCTTTTTCTCTATGGGCATACGCACTAGTATTTGCACTTCCACTGCAGCTACATCCTTTTCACTGGTCTACGGTACCAAGGTTGTTCTGCCTCACGAAGTCCAGATCCCCTTACTTCACATTTCTCTCCATGACATGCTTACTGATGATGAATTTCTTCACAACTGCTTAGCACAATTGGAGTTATTATATGAACGTCATCTTAATGCTCTAGATCACCTTTAAGTTTATCAACAACATATCAAACATGCTTATGAAAAACGTGTTCATGAATGAACCTTCCAAGTCAGTGACCTTGTTTTGAAAGAAAATCAACATGTAACCAAAGTAGAGAAAAGCAAACCTGGAAAATTTACTCCTAATTGGCTTGGACCATACATCGTAACTAATACCTATGGACCGGGTGCCTATCGTTTGTCCTCACTTGAGGGTAAACCCAAACCTGAGCCCCTCAATGCCTTACATCTTTGACCGTTTGACTGTTGACCTCTAGTCCTACATTGCTATTTATCTAGTTCATGCTCATCCCTTGAGCGCCATTTACCTTTTCCACACCTCATCTCCAACAAATAAACAAGGATCATGTGATTATCCGTCACCCTTTTTCCTTTTCTTAAATATGTGTACCATAGCTCTACACATGGTATGATTCTCATGGATACTTTTCATCTTATTTTAGATGAGATCCCATGGTTTTTCACCCTTTCCTTCTCAACAATAACCAAATGCTTCATTATAGTCTCGTCCATGACTTAAAGCCAAAAAACAAAAAATATGAATCCCTCATAAGGACATCTTCCAATATAAGGGATCAACTCCTTGAGTCAAACTTCCAATATAAAAGATGAATCCCTAAAAAGGACATTTTCTACCTTCAATAGTCACTATAAGTAGACTGCTCCCTCGAAGGACAGCTATAAAAAGCTCACAATTCTCTACATAGTTTTTCCAAGAAAAAAAGAAGACTATTTTCTCAAAAATTAAAATTCAGAAGCTTCCCACATCAATCAGCTTCGCGAAGACCTCAAGGAGTCATATATATTCATCCCATATAGAATTCCTGCATCGATCATTCTATCTCAAAAAGAAAAGAAAAAAGAAATATAATATTTTTTGTCATGGACTTGCCTATTGTGATCTTGGCTCTATTGCCCAAGGCATTCTACTTCCCATTTTATGACCCAATTACCTGCACCTCCTTACCTGTTGTCTTTTCACTTCATACCTCAAGGGACTTGCTGAACCTATGACATTTGGTGATCATGTGACTATTCATCACTCTTAGAATTATCAATCATGTAATGTCTTTAGGGTCTTCTGTTCATTACCCCATCTAGGGTATGTGTTTTACTACATTAAGGTTCTTACTCAATTAAGCGATTATTCTTACCACCTCTTACCATTTTCTCTTCCTCATTACCTTATTAATCTAACCTATACAAGACTCAAACCATCGACACCTACATTTTGGGGTCAACCTCCCCTTTCACCATCAGTTGCCTTTCACTTACAGACTTTTTACGATCATTTACCCTCACCTATTAAACCCTAACACTCAATCATGACCACAAAGCCTACCAACCCATTCCTCTACATCATCACATTCCTCCCTAGCTTATGAGAGAACTACATTAGTCTGAGGTCCCTTTTCATTGGGACTATGTAGGCAGCACTTCTAGGGCATGGGGCCCTGGAAGGTTAGCTCAGCCACTCTTTACCCTAACCATTTCCCCCCCTTCTTTTATCTGATTTCCTGTTCATCTCAAACACCTCAACATCTAAACCATACACCACATAACTTGTACCACTTATATTATTTCACATTTTCATACATAACCAGCATTTTCCACATCTTGTACCATCTCATGCATTTATATTACCATTTGTTATCAAAATACTAAAATGAACATCCATGTCTATAACCTAACTCAATCCATGCCTAAAAACCAACCTGACTCAATCCATGCCTAAACCGACCTGACTCAACCCATGCCTAAACCGACCTAACTTGATCCATGCCTATGACCTGACTCTATCATGCCTACCTCATCTATTGTCCATCCATATCATAATAAAGTAAAACTCATACACATCACAATAGTATCACCTAAATATCATCTATCTCCTCATATATACATGTGTGTATCAATACAGTGTACACCCGTATCACATTAACATGTATCTCAACAAACATGTCTATATCATCATGGCTATCATCTCAAAAATGTCGGCACATAGGCTAATATACTAGAAATAATCATCATCGGCTCATAGGCCACTATCCAATACAAAAATGTCTTCGGTTTGCAGGCCGGTATCATGTACCCAAAAATAAATACAATATCTCTTCTAGCTCGCATGCTGGTATACATCCAAAATCTAATAATAAAAAAATAGGTGATATACTATCTCACATCTACTATAACATATCTACCTCATCTGTAATGTCGGCAGTCCCCTCTGACCCAAAGTAGTAGCTTGCTACTCTCAATCTACCACTAGACAGCGCGACATCTGATGCTGACCCCTATGCCCTAATAGATGTCCTCTGCTCTCTCCTTTGGGCTAGTCGGCCACCTACACTCTCAATACTATACATGTGAGACTGCGTCTGTTCACTCAAGGCTGTTTGTGGTGATCTCATCACCATCCACTAATATCTATAGCTCGGGATCCTCCTCCTGTACCTATACCTGAGGCTCTCTCCTCTCTACTTGTATCTGTGGCTTTGGCCTCTTGGCCTGTACTTGTGACCCCTACCTCCCAGTTTTCCCTTCTTGACCCTACCTCTGAATGACCCACCACTGGCTATATGCCACTGTCACCCCTGCATCATCTGTGCGACGGTCCATAGGATCCTCCTCCTCCCCTGTCGACTCTGTTGTATGGGGTGGATATAAAGGTCTCTCCACCTCCTCTCTCCTATACTGTGGGAAGGGCAGGGGCACATCCTACACTAATCCAAACTGTCACCTCACTCGGTCGATAGGTATCATCTCGTGCTCCCCGACACAGCATCCCTCTATCCACCTCCATAGCTATAGTTCCTCCAACTTTGCATACATCCCTTTGTAAGAGGGATAGGTCATATAAGGTCTCTAGACTATATCCACACTAGATAGGATGTCTAGTATTTGTCTATAATACGCTACATCGTATATAGCCCAGGATCTCTATACATCACCCTCCAGTACCCACCACCTATACCCCACTCTCAAAACTCTCCGTGGGAATGCATCTACCGGGGGCATCCCCACTGGTCGAACACAAACAATGTGCTCGTAGGACCCAGCAATAGTGAAGTAGTACGATGCAACAGATGTTGAACCTCCACAGTCGCCAATAGACCCATAGCTCTCTATACACCTATGTCAGCAATGTAGGTGCCCATGCGAATCATGTCTAATGTATCATTATGTCATGGAGGACTCCCATCAGTGACCTCAAGAATCTCCCACCCTCTAAATCTAGTAATGCATAGCACATGATCGCCTCCATCATCAACACTATCAACCTCATCTCCTCAAGATGGGAAGCATAAACCTCTCTATAACTTAGGCTGGCACTGTGGTAATGAAGCTCACCCACTCTCTCTCAAAACACCTCATCTATACATCTCACCGCGACCTCAGATGTCACTGAGTAAACCTGGGCTCCACTGATTTGTAGCCTCAATATCCTATATATATCCTCTAGGGTGATGGTCATATCCCCTGTCTGCAAGTGGAAGGTGTTAGTCGCTGAATCCCATCTCTCGATGAGTGTGACCATCAAACTCATCTCTCTCACAACCCACCCATAATAGTGGATCCCAATTAGGCCAGCATCATCAGTGTGGCTCCACTCCTCAAAATTCACCTGTCCATGTATCTCTAGCAATATAAGAGGCTCTCGATTCCTCATCCGCAGCTCATCCTGGGCCTACATCCAACCAACACTATGTATTAATACGCTTTCCTAACTTACCCTGTGTTTCCCCCAAACCACCTATTCATCCTAAAACCCCTCTACCCTAATCCTTACCCAACCCACCCTCAACGCATCCCCTCTCTCTCTTACCTCACACCTTTACGTATCTTACCCTACCCACTACCCATCCATTTCCACTGCTTAACCCATTTTTGCCTATTTTTTGCCACATTTCCTTATTTTCACACCGACTCCAGTTACCCATAGCCATCACTGGTAGCCTTTAATTGCTTTATGTTACCTGTATCCTGACCAATGCCACTTTTACCATGACCGACATCAGCCGATAGTGACCGACGCTGGTCACTGTGGTGCCAAACGACACCGAAACCCCCAACCCAATTTTTTCAATTTTGATCAAATAAACCTAACTACCCAACCAAACCTCCTTACACCTTCCCTACTTCCCTCCCCACTCCTATTGACCAACATTCCAACCTCCCCCACCCCAATTATATCCAATTTACCTCCTAATCCAAAATTCAAATTATCCCCCCATGTTTTTATTACAACCCATATTTTAGCCTACTTAATTAATCAAATTATTAAGCAATGGTGTAGAGCTTACCTCATCCCTCTACTGACATCGTGCTAGCATATCTGGCTACTGTACGGGTGGACCATCTGACCCCTCTTCAACCTCTACCATCCTCAACTGAATAACCAATCCTCAGCCACATGAACCGTGCCACCTGCTCTCGCAGCCCCACCTCTCACTCAACCAATCTCGCCTATGTGGCTCACCAACCAAGCTCTCTACTGTACTCTTTTGTCCTTTTTGTCTTTTCTATCTTCTTGTCCCTTTCTCCTTTTTCCAAATGCACAACTAACTTTTCAAATGTGGTTTTTCCACTTTTTATACCCTACCTAACCTGATCGACATTGGTTAATCCTTGACCACTGCCAGTCTGATGCCCTAGACTACCACCGTCGGTTCCCCTACACCATCATCAGTTCATACCGACCGATGTCAATTACCCTACATACTCATTACCATCACATTTACCTCATTTTCCTTACCTCCCTTTTCTTTTTCCCTCCATACACCTATTTGGACCACTTTACCTTCACCTCTGGCCCTCCACCCTCTTTAACCTCCATGCGTCCGTTGTTGACACCTTATTATTTTACTACCTTGGCCTCACCCATGCCGTGACCTAGATATTTAGACCTGGACCATCATTAGTGACCTTTGAGATCGTGTGTTTGTTATACCTTGCGGCACTGTTACTTGTGTTGTTGACTAATGACCTTACCTAGCTTATTGTCATGACCGTTTATCCTGAACCTACCTTTAGTGTACCGGAACATACCCAAACATTCCTGTACCTAACCTACATTGTCTTTCTTGACCTTATCCTATACCTTGGATACTGGATTCACTTCACCCTTGTTTCGATAAACCTATAAACCTTAGACGATGTAGAGTTTGCCTACTCTTCAACCTGGGGTATGCTGGTGCTACAGTTTATATGTGTGCATGTGTTTGACTGCTACTACCTTTGACCCTGACCCATTACCTAGATTTCCTGAGTAGACATTTCACCCTCTTCTGCTGCACCCACTTCCATTTTCCTCACATTTACCTTTTATCAAACCACTCACCGCTTCAACCTACTATTTTTTTAGTTCCTAGTTTGAGGGGGATCACCTTCACCCCCACATGGGCCAACCACACCTTATTTTTATTATCATCGCTTACAAATACAAGCTACGCAACAAAAAGGGGAAAAATGTAGACACTAAAATTAGGTCACACTCCCCTTTTTTCCCTCGACATATAAGCACCCTTCATCACATTCACCTAGCCATGGCCCCTTTCACCTGACTTATAGTAATTTAATTAAATTAATTCATTATCCTCACCATATTTATTATTTAAATATCTTAATTTAAATAATACCCACACATACACTTCACCTAGACACATCACCAAGCTAACTCAACGTAAGACCTATTCTTAGCAAGTTACCATAACTAACTATTACTTACCCAAACCCTAAAAATCAATGCCTACATTCTCTCTAACTACATTCCTACATGCTCACAAGAAGCTCCCAGTCTGATTCGTGGGAGAAAAACACAAGATCCAAGGAAACAGGAGGATTTCCCCTAAGTTTGGTAAACCTAGAAAATCTTTCCCTGACCGACGTCGATTATCCCTAACCATCACCGGTTAAGCCGAACCGCCATCACTTACCCCTTGTTAACCCCAAAACAACCTTATTCTCAAAATGTTGGAATCTAGAACCAAAAATGTTGGAAGCAAGAAAGTTGATGAGTAAGAAAAAATCTTAGAAAGATAACGCATCTTCAGAGATTCAATTACAACAAGAACTCACATCTAAGGAAAAAGATTGAGCATCTTCTCCTATACAGCCATCCCAGCCACATTTGGATCTATCTAAGTAAAGAGGAATGTGCATGCAGCCCATGCAGAAGATTTTCTTCAGTTGGTGATCACTTGCAACCTTTAAACCCGTCATTAGCACCTCCATCCTTCACACACAAACTTTCAGAAACAAAATCGAAGTAAGTATAACATCATACTTTCCTAGTTATTTCATTTCATCATTATTTTATCACCTATTGTTTATCTTGCTTCTTATTGACCATATCCAACACTTTTCATCTCCATAGACCCATCAAAACCTTGGAAAAACCTACTCCAGTCACCCATTATCTCGTACTGACCAACAAAAATCTTTTGTGCAATCACAAAGAGGTCCAAAAACCCCATTTTGTGATGTTCCCAAATCTCATAGTAACTGGTGCTAGTTATATCTAACTGCAGGCGGTCACCCCTGACCGATGCCGATCTCTGTGTTTTCCCACATATCCTTAAACAAAGACCTATCCATCTAATTTTACCTCACCCTCACTCACCTGTGACCTACTCGAGACCTTTATCAGACCTGCAAAACCCAAAACCAACCATTTGACCTGTGGATTCTATTCTAGCTTAGCCTGTTAGATTAGATTTATTTCTTATTGTTTATTTAAGTGAGATACCTAAATCATTTTAAAATAAGAATAGGATTTATCTTGTTTTCAGCATTAATTTTTTTAAAATAGTGGATTGACAACCATCTAGGAAGTATCATACTTCTCGGATCTAGCTTACGCTAGGCATCTCACTGCCCATATTGTTTAATTCTTTATGGTGGTATTTCTTTCATTACAGGTAGTTTCTCCTAGCCAAAAGGAAGCTCTCAAAATTAGTTGTGGATTTGGAAGTCATATGCACACAACAACCCATCAACCAACATTTGAACAAGTATTCCTCCTACACCCATTACCCTATCTTTTTCGTCAACAATTCAAAGAAATAATCTAAGAAAAAGGTGAAACAATTACATTAAGTCCATATATTATTTCCATTCCCTTATCCATGAGAAAGAATTTGTAATTTGGGTGTGAATTCGGGTTTTCCCCTTCCTTCTATTTTTACATAGTCATGTTTACCTATCAATTTTTGTCCCATAATCCGTAGAAACATGGTCCTTTTTGATTAGATGCAGCCCGATGGGTCTTTTTGGTGAAATTTGCCAATTTTGTCACATTTGTAAAAAATACCAAATTGGCCTTGCAGCCCCGATGGCATCTCATTGGCTGTTCAGCAAATATGAAGTGGTAGGGAAAAAGTCTTACTTTGACCCCGAAGAAGGACAAGTGGCAGTTTTTCATATTACAAGTGGGAAGGTGGGTCAACGGAACATTTTGAATTTTTTTACCTCTTTGTACAAGGGAGAAAAGTTATGAAATAACCCGCAACTCTGCTGGGGCCCACATCAAAAGTTAGAAGTGGAGAGGCAGGTCACCGAGGCATTTTGAAACTTTAAGGCCTACTTCAACTCAAATCTTTTCCATGTGGTGAGCCCGCACTTGTTTAGGGTCTCCATTTTTGGGCACCATATCAAACGTGTGCCAAGGAGACACGTGGAGGCTTCCGCTAGCTCCTCTCTATACTTAAAATTTTCAAGTAACTTTCTAAGGCCTATGACATATGTAGGGTTCGTGCCTGTTTGGGGACCTACCCCTGTACTTTACTTTTGAAATAGCACCGAAGGGACACATGGAGGTTTATGTTGGATCCTGCCCATACTTACACTTTTTAATGGCCGAAGAAACTTTCTTGGACCCTAGACACATGGCGCCTTCCATTGGTCCTTAAACTCTTTCAAAACATTTTTTGAGCTGAGACACGTGGTGATCCCGTGCTTGTTTAGGGTCTCTACTTTTGGGAACCATATCAAAGGTGCACTAAAGAGACACGTGGAGACTTCCACTAGCTCCTCTTTGTACTAATACTTTTTCAAAGGGTCAAGGTAATTTTCTTGGCCCTAGGAAACACGTGGAGGTTTCTGTTGACTCCTCTGTGCACTTGTCTGACTCAGACTCACAATGCAAGTAATGTGGGATAATCCATGCGTGGAAAATCATTACTGAGAGGCATGAATGTAGGCATCCATGCGAGGGAACTCATTTATCAAGGTGTATTCTCGAGGGTGAAAAGGATTTCTTGTCAAACCCAACTATACAGAGCCACCTGAAAATGATTAAAATGGGGATTTCTCACATGAAAGAATAAAAGAATGATTAGAAGGACTATCAAAATGTTATGACATAGAATCCTAGTCATGTTTGATGGTCTGAGAAATGTGATCAGTTCATAATTTGTCCACCTAGAAGCTTTCAGGTGTAAATTTGTTAAACGTCACTTTATGAGACAAATTGATAACAAGCAAAGGTTCCTTGAATATCCTTCTTTATGGGGGGAAATTTTAGGATGAGTGAGTGAGTGAATTGTATAAATGCAATGAGAATACTCTTGCAAAAGGTTGGGGGGTTGAATATTATGAGAAAAATTGAGAAAGCCCATCTTCTTAAGAGACCATTTGAGAAACCTTTTAATCTCTTATGTTTTAGATTTGATCATGTTAAGTTGGTTGGAAGTGTACAACCATTGACAAGCTCTAATATTATTCAAGAAACCTTCCCCTGCTGATGAATCTAATCAACGTCAAATTAATCTGTGTTAATCTTGGGAAAATTTGTGTCTTCTTTATTTTTAGAATATCTTCAAATAGTATTTCTTGTTCCTATTGCAATCTTGTTTTAAAATCCCTCCAAATCTCACAGGATCTCGTCCCTATGATATTTTAGTAGCATTTGTAATTTTATTATGAGAAGAGCGTTCATCCTATAATGAGTAAAAAATTTAAAATCACTTTACTATCATTTTGTTGATAAATATTGTCTGTAAGCCTTTGAGTGTATCTTAGCCGTGAGGAACCAAGGGTCTTTAATGTTTAATTGAGTATTTAATTTGAGCCTTCATGTTGAATTCTTGGAGATTGTGTGAAACCATGTAAATCTGGGCCTCCATTAATGCACACCTTCTGGTTGAAGGAATATTTTAGCAATTCTGAAGCATTCTGTCATTTAATTTTCTAATTGTTGTGAAGGTTCTCAAATATTTTGTAAAATCAAGTTTATCCTACTTAATCTCCCACTAGAAATTATTCAAAAACAATGAATCCTACCTAAACTACCTCTATTTTCTCTGTATGTCCACAAATGAATAAATTCTACTGCCAAAATATGCAGAAGCAATTAGGATTCCATAATTTCTTTAGTAACCTTAACCTTGTTTAGAAAATATCACCATTCTTTAGAAGTGACAACTCATGAGAGTTAAATTGTGGTGCATTGATCATATTTTCTCAAGGTTTCCTTTCAAATTTGTGCAAAGAAGGATATCTTCATTCTCCTTCACCAACAGAGCTTACAAAATGGGTCCTCTCACCCTGGTTGAAAGGCACAACCTAAAGTAGTGAGGATAGATCAAATTCTTTTGAAGGAGCTATCCATTTCTCTAACATCTGAGTGTCAAAGAGCCAACGGAATTGCCTCCTCGGCTACTAAACGGCATACATGATGATTTATCTGTCTCTAGGCTTCTTTTTAAATATGTGATGTTGCTTGGATTCAAAGGGAGAATCAATTTGGATACCAACACTAGACTGGCACCGTTATCGGGGATTATTTGAACACAGAGACCTATTTGTGTGGAAATAACACCTGAATGGCACTGTTGCTGGGGATTATTTGAACACCGAGATCTATTTGTGCAGAGACAACATCAAATTGGCACCATTGCTAGGGACATGAAGGTGTGTACAAAGTTTAAACACCATCAACAATGCATATAGACCCTGTTAAATGATTCTTACAAATTTTAAAGTACAAATACGTTGTTGAAATTTCATCTTGTGTCCAGATTTGTAAGAATAGAGAAAAGTTACAAGTTCTGCGTGTAATATTTCCAATTTTTGGTGGATTCTACACTAATTTTACATCATCAATGTTAAATACGGGTAAAGGAAGGTCATATGTGTGAAGCTTTTCATGAATTTAGTGTTGACAGACATTTGACAAATCAATTTTAGTGAATTTACACAACTAAGGTGAAAATCCTTAGTGGCGACTCTATGTTGAGTTAATTTTGATAAATGCTAGTGTCTTAACCTTTGTCAATTGAAATTTATCACTAATATTTGTAAAGCTAGAAGGAAGAAGATCTTTCTTCGTTAAAGACCCTGCTAGAAGGTTGTTTCTAGAATTGGGAAAGACAGATTCTGAAGGAAGAAGAATCTTGAAAGTTGTTGGAGATCAGAAATCAAGAAAAGAGTTATCAATTATGGAAACTGATCAGCCTATCATTGAAGATTGCCATACTTCCTCAAGTGCTTCTAAATCATCCTTCAGGTAATCTTTTTGTAGATCGGAATTCTCCTTCTAGAGAGGGGATTTTATTTTTATTTGAAAAGTTTGTGTCTCATTCTGTCCCTGTGTTTTCCAAACCTAGAGGATCTTCCAAGAAACAGAGTTTTTAGAGAACATTCATTCTGAGAATTACATTCCTATGCCCCACAGACCCCTCACTCCTCATCATTTTGTATCTCCTGCAAATTCACCACCTCAAAACAACATGGCCTAACCCCCACCTAGACCTCCATTTGTTGTTAATACCTTCGGTCCTGTAAATTTTAGAGGCATGGATGGATATCCAAATGTTGTGCCCTAAGATGTTAGAAATAGACTACCTAAATTTCAAGGAAATAATGCTATTACTAGTGATCAACACTCAAAGATTTTTGTCAATATAATAGAAGAGCTTGAGATTGAATTTGAGGATGTGTATGTAAAATTGTTTATTCATACTCTAGAGGAGGACGCATAGGACTGGTATAAATATTTACCAGACAACTCAATAGACTCATGGATGGAAACAAAAAATCCTTTCAGTTTGAAATATGGGGATAAGACAAATCCCAGGTTTATTTTGTCAAAATTTGAAAATATTAAGAAGAATCCTAATGAATTTGTTCATGATTTCAATATAAGATTCAACAAAACATTAAGAAGAATTCCTGTAAACTTAAGACCATGTGATTAATCTTGTCTGATAAAGTATTCTAATGCATTTGATAAAAAGGAAGCATATTATTTAAGGGACAAAAATATAGGAACTTTGAGGAAAGCCTTCACTATGGCTTTGCAGATTGAAAACACTATCAAAGCAGTTGGTAAGCCTCCTAAGAGAGAAGATATCAAGTTGATCAATCAAGAGAAGCCTCAGTCAAGTAAGTTTTTGGATCTAGATTAGGTTGTAAAAACTTTGGCTAGAGAAAAGAAGGGGATTGGAAAAGGTTCCCAAGGCCAGCACGAGCCACAAGGTCATGAAAGATTTACAAATCATCCCAGAGGTGATCATAGATAAGATAATAGGGGTAAAGTGACTGTGGGATTAGGAAATAGATAGGCCCAACCCTAGGAAAACAAATTGGTGCCTGATCCTTTAGCCGCCAGAGTTGCTGCTATTAAGGAAGCTCATGAAATTGAGTGGTGTGATAGTTGTTTCTTGCCACATTCTCCATGTGATGTTGAAAAGGGAGTTTAAGGAAGAAGCTGATGATAATGAGATAGATGATGATGCATGCATGATGGATTCCTTTACAAGGTCACGATAGGGGGAAACCTCAATTGAACTACTAAGTGCCAAAACTTCTGTTGATTTTTGGGATTGCATTCATCGGGTATCACCTCTTCCTCCAACTCATACATTTGAAATTGATATGGTACAATCTTTTGAGTTTCCTAATAATGATTTTTAGTATTTAAGGGAAATGATGATTAAGAATTATGATGAAGGAATTCCTTCAGAAGAGGACAGGAAGTTGTTAATGAATGTAGTAGTTGGCCATGAAAAATAATATAATATAAGAAGCAAAGTTGTCAAAGGGGCAGGGCCTCAGGCCAAACAAAAAATTCTAGTGCTTACCAGTATCCCTAAAGAATCCCCTAATAAAGATGCATCTGGAAAAGGCTTTGTCACCCCAAATAAAACTTGTGTTCCTCCCCATGCTTAGACTGTGAAGACTCCTATATTATCATATGAAGCTGTGAACCTTCCCCTTGATGCTGCCTTACCCAAACATGTTCCTTGTGACATAGCCCAAATCTTCAGTCAAATCAAGATTTCTGTTCCTATTTTTGAATTGCTTAGAATCCCTGAGCATAGGAATAGAGCATTCAAATATTTGGGACTTAAGGAAGAAAATATCACCCAGGGTAAAAATGTAAACAATGTACAGGTTCCTCCTACCATTGCAAAATTAGAAAAACCATAAGCATTGGAGGAAATGGGTGAACCACCTGAGGTTTATTTGGGAACTTCTCTAGTTGAGTCTCAGCTGAAGGTGGATCCATTTTTCACTACTCTGATTATTAAGGATAAGTTGTTACATAACTGTATGTTTGATTCAGGAGCCTCATGTAATGTGATGCCTGTTGAGGTCATGAATGAGTTAAATCTCAAAGTAACATCAAATTATGGGAAATGTATAGGCATGGATTCAAGAGAGGTGCCAGTATTTGGATGTGTCAAGGGTTTAGTTGTGTAATTGGTAGTGTATCCAGGCAAGTAATTAACTTTTAATGTAGTAATTGTGGATTGTCTTGCTAAGTGGGGAATGTTTCTATCCAAAAAGTGGGCATCGAGTGTGAGTGGAAGTGTGCAAATTTGGACATGTCTTATGCCACCATACAAATTGAAGGAATCCTTGTGAAGTTACTTAGTGAAAATAAAATGTTATATGTCATTGAGGACCCCAAAAATGCTTCTTATGAAGTATTGCATGCAAAAATTGATATTGATAACTCTGTGAGCTATGTTGTTTTCAAGGAGTATGAAATTGATCAATGCAGATATCCTAAGCAAGTTGATTTTCCTAAGAATTTTATGTTTGATGCAACCTCAGAGATGTTGAAAAACTTGACATAGACACAAAGGATAAGCATGAAAAAATTTGGTTAGATAGTAACTTGGATGGAAAAGAGAAACAATCATATGACTAGTTGTTAAAGACATATCAGAACTGTTTAGCATGGTCATATCTAGAATGGCATGCACTTGAAAATTTTTCTTGATTATTTTCTTTGAATTAGGGTGCACATAATTGTACAGTGTATAGTATTTTGGTTTCATTCTACTTTCGTGGTTTTCTCTTTTGGTTTTTCCTGGTCCTTGGTGACCAGTTTTTGTTGGTTTCTCGGTTTGTCTTGGGGGATTTGGTTATTGTCTTTCGGCTCTGCAAGCTTGTTCTTTGATTACATTTCCCTAAGGATTTTTGACACATGGTTTTATCTACTAATCTTACAATACTCGCAGGGAGTGCCCATCCTCGAGTCGGAGCTGATGTTGGTGCTCAATTTAATCTCACCATGTTCATTCAAAAATGTCTCAATCCGCATGGTTTGAAGTTTTCTCTACCTCCTTGTATTGATGTGTGAAAGTTGTTTCCTTCATTTGGTTGTCATGGTCAATCCTTTCCTTTGGTCGAGGATTACATTAAATCCATATATTGTTTTCCATTCCTCTATCCATGAGACAAAATTTGTAAACTTTGGGCTATGAATTTGCAAAAGGATCAATTTGGTCCCGGATCCACGTTGAGTTTTGATTAGCCGGTCAAATTTATAAAGGTAAAGCAAATTTCTCTTTATTGTCCACGACAGGCATAGAACAGTGTTCATTTGTAATTAGTTGCTACCTGATGGGTCTTTTTGGTAAAATTTTCCACTCTGGTCACATTTGTAAAAAATACCAAATTGGGCCTCACAGGCCTGACTAACATCTAATTGGTTATTCAACAAAGATGAAGTGCCAGTGGGGAAAAAGTCTTACTTTGATCCTGAAGAAGGATGCAAGTGGTAGTTTTTCATGTTACAAGTGAGGAAGCCGGATCGGAGGAACATTTTGAAGATTTTTGCCTCTTTGTATAAGGGAGCAAAGTTAAGAAATAACCCGCAACTCCGCTGGGGCCCAGATCAAAAGTTAGAAGTAGAGAGGTGGGTCACCAGGGCACTTTTGAAGTTTTAAGGCCTGCACTTCAACTCAAATCTTATCCATGTGGAGAGCCCGACACTCATTTAGAGGTATCCACCTCTAGGTCCTACCTTAGCAAAGTTGCGCCAAGTAGACACATGTAGAGGCTTCTAATGGCTCCTCTCTATACTTAAACTTTTCAAGTAACTTTCTAAGGCCTGGGGCATGTGAAGAACCCGTGCATGTTTGGGGACCTGCCCCTGTACTTTAATTTTGAAGATAGTGCAAAAGGGACACATGGAGATTTCTGCTGGGTCTTGCCCATACTTAGACTTTTCAACAGCCGATTAGAAACTTTCTCAGAACCCTATGACACGTGGCATCCCTTCCGTACCGATCCTTAAACTACTTTCAACAAATTTTCCAAGCCGAATACATGTGGTGAGCCCATGCTTGTTTAGGGTCTCTACTTTTGGGCACCATATCAAAGGTGCACCAAAGAGACACGTGGAGGCTTCCGTTCGATCCTCTTTGTACTAATAATTTTTCAAAGGGCCAAGGTAATTTTCTTGGGCCTAGGGAATGTGGAGAGCCTACGCTCGTTTGAGTTCCCACCTCTATAATTCAGCTTTGAAGTTTCTCCAAAAAAACATGTGGAAGGCCCACACTCATTTTGGAACTTGCCTCAGTACTTCACCTTTACAGTTGCACCAAGGAAACATGTGGAGGTTTCTGTTGACTCCTCTTTACACTTGTCCAACTCAGACTCATATTACAAGTAAAGTGGGATAATCCATGTGTGGAAACTCATTACTGAGAGGCACGAATGTAGGCATCCTGTGAGGGCACCCATTTCTCAAGGTGTATTCTTGAGGGTGAAAAGGATTGCTTTTCAGACCCAACTATACAGAGCCACCTAAAAATGATTAAAATGGGGATTTCTCGCATGACAGAATAAAAGAATGATTAGAAGGACTATCAAAAATTTATGTCACAGAATCCCAGTCATGGTTGAGGGTTTGAGAAATGTGATCAGTTCATAATTTGTCCACCTGGTAGCTTTCGGGTATAAATTTTTTAAATGTCACTTTCTGAGATAGATTGGTAACAAGAAAAGGTTCCTCGGATATCCTTCTTTTTGGGGGGGAAATTTGGGATGAGTGAGTAAGTGAATTGTATAAATACAATGAGAATACTCTTGTAAAAAGTCAGGGGGTTGAATTCTTATGAGAAATTTTGAGAAATCCCATCTTCCTGAGAGACTATCTGAGAAACCTGTTAATCTCTTATGTTTTAGATTTGATCATGTCAAGTTGGTTATAAGTGTACAACCATTGACAAGCTTTCAGATTGTTTAAGAAACCTTCCCCTGCTGATGAATCTAATCAACTTCGAATTAATCTATGTTAATCTTTGGAAAAAATTTGTTTGCTTTATTTCAAAATGTCTGCAAATAGTATTTCTTGTTCCTATTGCAATCTTATGTTAAAATCCCTCCAAATCACACAGGATCTCATCCCTGTGATAGTTTAATGGCATTTACAATATCATTACGAGAAGAGCCTTCATCCTATAATGAGAAAAAAAATTTAAAACCACTTTACTATTAATTTTTTGATAAATATTGTCTATAGTCCTTTGAGTGTATCTTAGGCGTGAGGAACCAGGGGTCTTTAATGTTTAATTGAGTCTTTAACTTGAGCCTTTGTGTTAAATTCTTGGAGATTGTGTGAAACCGTGAAAATCTGGGCTCCCATTGATGCACACCTTCTGGTTGAAGGAATATTTTAGCTATTCTGAAGCATTCTATCATTTATTTTTCCAATTGTTGTGAAGGTTCTCAAAGATCTGGAAAAATCAAGTTTATCCTGCTTAATCTCCCACCAAAAATTATTCAAAAACAATGAATCCTACCTGAACTACCCCTTTTTTCCCTATATGTCCACAAATGAATAAATTCTATTGCCAAAATATGCAGAATAAATCAGGATTCCATAATGTCTTTAGTAACCTTAACCTTGTTTATAAAATATCACCATTCTTTATAAGTGACAACTCGTGAGAGTTAAATTGTGGTGCATTGATCATATTTTCTCAAGGTTTCCTTTCAAATTTGTGCAAAGAAGGATATATTCATTCTCCTTCACCAACATAGGTTATAAAATGGGTCCTCTCACTCTGGTTAAAAGGCACAACCTAAAGTAGTGATGATAGATCAAATCCTTTTGAAGGTGTTATCCATTTCTTCAACATCTAAGTGAAAAAGTGCCAGCTGAATCACCTCCTCGGCTACAAAATGACTCATAATATGATCTTTCTATCTCTAAGTGTCTTGCTAAATCTGTGATGCTTCTCAGATTCCAAGGGAGAATCAATTTGGATACCAACAGTTTGTATGTTAGTTTTCTTGGTGAGCAAGAAAGAGTAACATAGTGAGGGAAAAATATTGAACATCTTGTGAGGAGTTGGAAGACAACAAATCTTCACTATATTTCCTTTGTAAAACACTCAATAATAATTTTGGCCATTTTTTGGTGGACATAGCTCACACTGGGTAAACCATGTTAAATCTGGTGTTATCGTTCTCTTGTTTATTTTATCTTCTAGTTAATTTCTACATTCATTGATTGTATGGTTTATTTGATTTTAGATCTGTGTAACATTGTTATATGGTTAAATTCCAACAGAAATTTGTGCTTAGCATCATGTACCAAGGCATGATGTGGAAAATTGTAAGGCTCTTATGAATATTCTTCTCTAACTATGTCCTCTCAAAGAAAACTTTGACAATTATGATCTTTTAGATGATGACCCTCCACATTCACCTATCACTACACAACCCCATCCCATACGTATTCATCAACCTCCATCTCCACCTCCTTAAACATTTTATCCTCCTCCAACATTTGAGATCAATTTGGTTCACGTCAGAGAGGTATCCAAACTTCCACAAAATGCCAATGCATTGCATTGCTTTCACAAAACCATTATATTCCTTCACCATATGTTTCCCCACCTGTGCTACACCTTTCACCACTCACCTTCTCCTTCACCGTAGATCAATATGGTTCAAGTCGCCACTTGATCCAAAAAGTAAAAAGGAAAGGAGAAAACAACCATCTCACCTACTACTCCTTTACTGAACATTCAATCTGCACTTGCACCCAAAATCACCATCCGTGGACCTGCATACTCTATTTCTGATGGGGTTTCCCATTGTATAATGCTTAAAAAATTGCACTAGTCTCCTCTCAAAATGTCTTTGTATGACCTTGTCCAAACCTCTAAGTCTCATCGTCAAGACCTTATTAAGGTACTACAATCTATTGAGGTTCTACCTAATGACCCTACACCTGTCGCCACTATTATCACTCCTCATCATGTGGCCTCTCTGACCACTTTTCCTCCATATTCTACTCCCACTACCATTTATCAAGTCTCTGCTCTTAGTTTTTCTGATGAAAAGATTGTCCCTTTCCAATCAGATGATCCTGACCCTACCTTATTCATTTACACCCATGTTGATAATATACACATTCGATGCATTACGATCAATGGAGGAGTTAATATCAACATAATTTCCTCCCATGCGTATAACCAAATGTGCATCCCTTCCAATTAGGTGCATAATAACCTAGTTATGCTACGTTTATTTAATGATGCCATGAATTCCACCCTCAGAACCATCATTCTCAACATTCGCGTGGGCCCCTGTTCCATTCTTGAATTATTCTATGTCTTAGAGGGGGAATTCTAGTATAACCTGCTACTTGGCCAGCCCTGGATTCTCACCATGGGTTGTATTCCTTTAACCTTACACCACTATTTAAAATTTGAACATGAAGGGCACAACTATACCATTCCAACCAACCCTTCACCATTTAATACATGTAACATTTTGTATCAACCCAATGATGTCCTTATACCAGTTAAGGCATCTATCACCACTATCACTTCTTCTTCATCCGCTACCTCATCCACCACTTCTGTCGCTACATATTCCATAACCAACTCCTCTATTCCCACTGTTTCCATAACTTTTGCATCTAACCCATTAGCCAGCCCATCTACTTCCTAAACATCCAATGCTTCTTCTTCCCATCCATCCAGTGATTCATCCATTCCCACTACCCACATACCAGCTGTTGATCCCTTAGAACATTTTTTTCAATGCCTCAGTTTAGGGGAGTACTACATTTATAACATTGATGCATTACTTACTCCTCAAGAGTATGGTAACCTTCACCAACATCCCTACTATGATCACCACGTAGGTGAAGTTTTCTCCTAAGGTCCTACCCACCTTCGCACCAAATTAATGTATGCTTCTACCTACTTGCCTGAGCCACCTTCCCAAACTTGAACATTTTTCCTCATACCTTTAATCTCTCACCAATTGCTGCTTCACACACACCTTCCTCCATCACTACACTTGGAAGGTATTTGGCTTTTGTTTCTATGAACAAGGCCACCATACTATCATTCCTTGCACCACCCATAAGCATAAAGACCGTAGTGGTATCAGATTTTCAGAATCACCTTCAAATAAGGGCCGAGTAGAACTCATTGAGGATGATAAACCTTCCCCACCCCATTCACCTACCTCACCACCTTCACCTACAAAGTCTATGAATCCATAATCCATTCCTCCTAGCTTTTTTTCTTGAACATCATTTCCCTAAAATATCTTGTTAGGAAATAAGGGATAAAATCTATAGAATAGTCCCTCACAGAATCGCAACAGTAGAAAATAATATGTAAATATTATAGATCTGAAATAAAAGTGCAAAATAAAAATTACACCACACAAAGAGAAATTATTTAATGTGGTTCACCCAATTTGGGATACGTCCACCAAGAATCACTTGCTCAAATTTTATTACAAGCCACTGCTCTCTCAATACAATACCCAGATCTGTTTGGAGCTATGCTCAAAAAACTCTACAGAATTCACACCTGAATTCATACACATCTAAAATGTTATATAATCCATACCTTATGCACAAAACCACATAAGTAGATAACTGCTTAAGCAATTTTACAAAACCATGGGTATCAAAACCATGGGCGAAAACTATCCCATAAACCTATGGGTCAAAAATCCCACCCATATGAGAAAAATCACATTTCTCGGTATATCAAGAATGTTTTGTTTCGAGGTAAAAAATAATTGCAAGACAACTGTGGAAAGTGTACAATATTCAACACTTTCACACATGCAAACATGCTCTACAACCTAACAATCTCCCACTTGGAGACTAGTTTTCCTCTGACCAAGCTTCTCAACCCTTCACTAGTTTTCGTGAATACCAACCAAAGCTGAACATAGCTTTAGTTTTTACCTTATGACCACATTACTAATCATGTATACAAGATTCTGACTGGTATGAATCTTCTCCAGCTTCAACTTCACTTCCTCCAAAGTTGTCCTAATGAAATGGTACATTAACATTATATGCTTCATCCTAGAGTGGAAAGCAGGGTTCTTATCTAGGTGTATACAATCTGACTATCACTATGCAGCTTTCCTTCCTCCTGCTTATGCCCCAATCCTCAAGCAACTGTTGTAATGAAATCATTTCTTTGCTTGCCTTTGTGGCAGCAACATACTCAGCCTCTATGGTTGATAAAGCCACCAGCTTCTGTAGTCGTGAAATCCAACTTACTATTGTTCCACCTACAGTGTAAACATAACCTCTCATGTTCCTCCTACTATCTACATCTCCAACCATATCTGAATCTACATAATGACACAGAGTGGTGTCTGATCCACTATAGAAAAAAAATTTCCCCATGGTCCCTCTAAAATACTGAAGGATCCACTTTACTACCTGTCAATGATCTCTACCTGGATCACTCATAAATCTACTCACTTCTCCCACTACATGGACAATATCAGGCCTGGTGCACACCATGGCATATGTCAAACTATCAACCACTGATGAGTAAGGTACCTTGGACATCTGGTTTCTCTCCTAATTTGTCTTGGGACACTACTCCTTTGATAACTTAAAATGGCCTGCCAAAGGAGTCCCAACCAGTTTAACATCCTACATATTAAACCTCTCCAAGAACTTCTTAATGTAATCTTTCTAAGATAAATTCAGCATTCGTCCTTTCCTATCCCGAGATATCCTCAAACCAAGGATTTGTTTGGATGCCCCCAAATCCTTCATAGCAAAGGATTCACTTAGTTTCTTCTTGAGTACTTTTATTTCCTACATGTTTTTACCTGCAACCAACATGTCATCCACATACAGACATGGGATAATATAACTGCCATCCTCAAATTTCTTTATATACACGCAATGGTTAGAATTACATCTAATATAACCTTGATCCATCATGAAGCTATCAAATTTCTTATACCATTAACGTGGAGCTTGTTTCAAGCCATACAAGCTCTTCTTAAGTTTACACACCATCTCCTCTTTACCTTTGAACTCATAGCCCTCTGGTTGTTGCATATATAGATCCTCCTCCAAATCACCATGGAGAAATGTAGTATTTACATTAAGCTACTCTAAGTGCAAGTCTTCTACTTCAACTATTCCAAGAACAATTCTAATAGAAGTCATTTTTACTACAGGAGAAAAAATCTCATCAAAATCTATACCTTTTTTCTATGCAAACCCCTTGACCACCAACCGGGCCTTGCATCTTTTCTTTCCTCCTTCCTTTTTGACTTTAAACACCCACTTGTTCTATAATTCTCTTTTTCCTTCAGGTAGCTTCTCCAAATCCCATGTCTAGTTCTCTATGAGAGAGTGATGCTCCTCAACCATGGCTTGCTCCCACTTCTTCCGGATATCTACCTGTATTGCTTCATAAAATATCTCTGGCTCTCCACTATCAGTAAGTAATAAATAATAAAGAGAAGGAGAAAAAACTTCAGGTTATCTTATTACCCTAGAAGACCTCCTCAATATAGGAGTTTTGGGTTCTTGTTGAGGAGGTTCATGAACTGATTCATGTGTTACTTTCCCATCTGAAAGATTCTCTATCGCTGCATATTCTTTCTTGGATTCTTCCCTATTTTCCTACAACTACTACTTATACATGAATTTCTCATTAAAGACCACATCCCTAGATCGAATGATTTTCTTGTCCTTAATACTCCAACATTTATATCCAAAGTCATCACCACCATAACTAATGAAAGTACATTTTTCTGATTTAGCCTCTAGCTTGGTCCTATCATCCTTGTCTATATGGAAAAACACCTCACATCCAAAGACTCTAAGAAATGAATAATCAACTTTCTTACCATACCAAGCCTCCTCAGGTATGCCTCCATCCAAGGCACTTGAGGGTCCTCTGTTTATCAAGTACATAGTTGTGCTCACTGCTTCTTCCCAAAAAGAAAGAGGTAGTTGTGCATGTAGCCTCATGTTCCTAGCATGTTCCATTATTGTTTTGTTCATACTTTTTAACACCCCATTCTAATGCCAAGTTCCTAGAACCATATTTTTCCTATGGATTCCATTATTAGAACAATAATCATCAAATTCATTGTTGTAATACTCTCCTCCATTATTTGACCTAGGAAATTTTAGCTTAAGACTTGTTTCATTCTCTACCAAGGCTTTCAATTTAACAAAAGTGTCAATTACATCAGATTTGTTTCTAATACAATAAACCCAAACTTTCCTTTTTGCATCATCAATAAAACTAACATAATAACTTGAACCCCCAAGAGATGATACCTGAGCTGGCCCCCACACATTAGAATGCACCAGCTCTAACTTACTCTCTTTCTTTGTAGGTCCAACCTTGAGAAACCTTACTCACTTATGTTTCCCATATATGTAGTCCTCACAGAACTCCAAACTTGTTTCTGTATATCTGAGAAAATCCTTCTTTATGATCTCCATGCCCTTATGGCTCATATGACCGAGCCTATAGTGCCACAATGTTGTATCTACTTCTGAATCCACAAGATTACAAACATTAGTGCTATAAGTGGTTAAATACAAGGTTCCAACCTTGTTAACTCTTTCCACTACAAGATAACCCTTGATAACCTTCCAAGATTTTGTTGTAAATATCACAATACAACCATCACTTCCCAACTAGCCCTACCAATATCAAATTTCATCTTAAAGTAGGCACATGTCTGACATCCTTCAATAGCCATGTATTCCCATTCCGCATCTTAACCCAAATAGATCCTTTTCCAACTATACTATAAGGCTCATCATCACCAAGAAAAATAAGCCCAAAATCTCGTAGAACATAATAAAAAAATAATTCATATGTGGAGTAGCATGGAAAGAAGCCCCCAAATCTAAAACCCAAGATTCAACAATATTTTGCAAAGAAAGAATCAAAGAATCCTGACATATATTACCCATTGCCACATTTTCCTCCTTGTTTTCTTCCTGTTGTTTCTTCTTGTCCCAAAGCTCCCAACAGTCCTTCTTTACATGCCCATACTTTCCATAGTGCCAGTATACTATCTTGCTTTTGGATTTTGACCTTGCTCGATCTTTTGATTTTCCATGGCTTCCTCTAATCTTATGTCTCCTTCTAGTTTTGACTATCAAAGCATTCCCTAAAGTAGAAGATTCCCTAGAGATTTTTCTTCACATTTCCTCACTTAGAATCACCCCTACAACATCCTCAAACTTCAACTTTGAGTTAGCTGGAACCAAGTTTCTTACTGCCATTACTAGTTTATTCCAACTCTCAGGTAAAGAGCATAGAATTAATAAAGCCCTAACTTCTTAATCAAATTATATTGTAACCGAAGCTATCATATCTACAACCGTATTAAAAAATTTAAACGATTTTCTACTGAAACATTCTTATACATCTTCATATTAAACAAATTTTTCATTAAAAATATCTTGTTAAAGGCAGAGGGTTTTTCATATAACTTCCCTAATGCATCCATCAGTTCTTTTGTAGTCTTTTCCTTTGAAACATTAAATAATACTAAATATGCAAGACACAGCCAGATTGTCCCAAGTGCCTTCCTATCTAGCAAATCCCATTCCACATCTGTCATGCTCGAGGGTTTGTTCACCTTCTTAGACAATGGAATATAAAGATCCTTCTGATAAAGGTAATCTTCCATCTACATCTTCTAAAGACTAAAATTATGCTCATTGAATTTATCAACCATTGATCTTCCATCATCTGAAATAGCTCCCACTCAAGCTAAAAATTTCCCTACAATTCAACACTTCAGCAAACCAAACCAGGCTCTGATACCAATTGTTAGGAAATAAGGGATAAAATATGCGGAACGGTCCCTCACATAATCGCAACAGTAGAAAATAATACGTAAATATTACAGATCTGAAATAAAAGTGCAAAATAAAAATAACACAACACAAAGAGACATTATTTAATGTGATTAACCCAATTTGGGCTATGTCCACCAAGAATCACTTTCTCATATTTTATTACAAGCCACCACTCTCTCAATACAATACTCAGATCTGTTTAGAGATATGTTCAAATAACTCTATAGAATTCACACCCAAATTCATACACATCTGTAATGTTACATAATCCCTACCTTATGCACAAAACCACATAAGTAGACAACTGCTTAAGAAGTTTTACAAAACCATGGGCCAAAACCGTCCCATAAACCTATGGGTCAAAAATACTGCCCATATGAGAAAAATCACATTCCCCCATATATCTGGCACATTTCGTTTCGAGGCCAATTTTTTTTGAGGGATGCACCCCCAAACCCCTGCTACCGAGGGTTGTTACCCCCATCCCAACTTTAAACCCCAGAGAGAAAACTGTGTAAAGTGTACATTACTCTTATTGTACATTCTTCAACACTTTCACACATGAAAATAGGCTCCACAACCTAACACCTCTGACTTATCAGTGTGATGGCAAGGCTCCCTCTTCTCTTCCCTTCCTATATATTGACATGATCGATGAAAAAACTCCTTCTATTAACGTTTTTCAATTTCAAGATGATTAGTTTATTCTCACCTACCTTGGTGCAGAAGATTCTTATATTCACCGATCATTACCTTCTGAGATGTAAACCATATTGAATGAATCGACCATCAAAATCAACATTCACACTTAGGATGACCCGCACATTATAAAAATAGGCCAATATTTAGATGTTGTTGAACATGAAGCTTTCACTTCTTTCCTCCAGGATCATAGAAACACTTTTTCTTGGTCATAAAATGATATTATTGGTATTGACCCAAATATTTTGGTCCATAATATCATAACCATTCCTGAAGCCAAACTCGTGAAACGAAAGCTGTGAAAAATGCATCCTAACATTTCCCTTCTCGTCAAAGAAGAAATCTAGTGCCTTCTTTCTATTTACTTCATTCTACCCATTGATTATCCCTATTGGATCTCTAACGTTGTTCCTACCATAAAAATGACAAGGGACTCTACATTTGCACGAATTTTTGTGACCTTAACCTTGTTTGCCCCAAAGATGAATTTCCTCTACCTAGTATTGACCAAATAGTAAATCTCACCACTAACCATGAGATGTTATCACTCATGGATGGTTTCTCGGGTTATAACCAAATATTATTCACCTAGTAGAATCAACACAAAACTTCCTTCATCACTCCTTGGGGGACCTTCTGCTATCATTTCATTTTGTTTGGTCTTAAAAATGATGGTACCACATATCAAAATACTATGACTTATATCTTTCATGACATCATGCATAGCATATTAGAAGATTATGTCAATATATTCTTTCCAAATCCAAACATCGGGTCGAATACCTTGTAGTCCTTAAGGTTGTATTTTATCGTCTCATCAAATTATACGTTCACCTTAAACCTAAGAAGTGTGTCTTCATTGTTCTCTTGGGAAAGATCCTTGGTTTTAATATTTCTTTGCATGGAATTGAAGTTGATCTTTCTAAAATCAAGGCTATTCTCAAGATTCATCTACCTACTAACCTTTGTCAACTTCATAGTTTGTAAGGCAAGTTGAAATCTATTCATCACTTTATTTCTCATCTTTCCAACCACTTCCATCCATTTCATCATCTTCTAAAAAAGGATGTCTCCTTGAAATGAGATGATGAATGTCGCGAAGCCTTCAATTCTTTAAAAAACCACCTCCTCCAACCACCTATGTTCATTCCACCCAAGGATGACCAAGAATTTTACCTTTAAATTTTTGCCACTAATCATTCCTTGGGTGCCATACTCACTCATCATGATGAAAAACACATGGAACAAGAGGTTTATCAAATAAGCCATATGATTTTAGACTACAAGACTAGATATACTCATGCCAAAAAACTTTTCCTATCCTTAGTATTTGTCCCCACTAAACTTCACCATTACCTACACAACCACCAAACCTTTATTCTCACCAACATTGACCCCTTGCATTACATGTATGACAAACCCTACCAACAAAAAACACAACCATTCCGCACGTTGGCTCATGATTCTTGTAGACCTTAATCTCAAATTCATCCATCAAAATTTTGTCAAAGTAAAAACCATTGTTGACCAACTTGTAGATGCACCTCTTTCCAGAAATCAATCCTCTAACTTTGATTTCCCTGACAAATCCATCGCTACCCTCTCCCTTGACAATACTGTTTACCAGATGACCTTATTCTTTGATGGTTCCAAATGTCAGTGTGGGGGTGGTGCAGGAGTTATCCTCATTCGTCTTGATGGTGATCATATGCCATTGTCTTTCAAACTAGATTTTGATTATACTAAAAACATCACCGAATATGAAACACTCATGTTAGGACTTCAAACTTCCATAGCCTTAGATGTTAAATCCATTAATATTTTTAGTGACTCTTAACTTGTTGTGAATCAAGTCAATGGTCTATACTAGTTTTGTAACAAGATACTTCAAAAGTATAAACATCATGTTGACATGCTTTTGACTACCTTTGACCATTATGAACTTTAAACCACCTTGCATTCTACTAAAAAATTCACAGACACCATGACCTGTCTCACTTCTAAAACCTTTGCTTCACCCTCAAAATCAAAAATATTTGTCATAGTATAAAGGTTGAAATCTCCTTCTTATCTATTCTGAGACATTAACTTTGTAGGAAAAATTGAAACTGACCCATGTGACATTTGGTATAGGCAGTTTGTTGACTACCTTTCCCTTTCAATTTTGCTTCCGGATCTTACTCGCAATGGACAAGGATCCTTCCTCAAAAGTTCCTCTCACTATTACATCATGGGTGGTCTTCTCTATAAACATGGCTTTAACAGTATCCTCTTATAATGCCTTATAAGTTTTGAAATCCCATACACCATCAAGGAAGCTCACAATAGGATTTGCGGAGGTAATCTCAGTGTCTTCACCATCGTTAAGTGCATCCTTCGCCTCAGCTATTACTGGCCAACCCTAAACCAATAATTTTGTGACTATGTAAAATGTTGTGTGAAATTTCAGTAATATGTTAATCTTCATCACACCCCTATTCATGCCTTACAGGTCGCACGAGACCTTTGGCCTTTCTCTTAATGGGGTTTGGATCTTGTCATAGATATTAAACCTCATTCTTTCCATCGTCATCAATGGATTATTACCACTACCGAATATTACACTAAATGGGTGGAATCTGTACCTCTCATTTCTACAAAAGCCGAGAAAATCCATGAATTCATCAACCATCACATCATTTTTTTCTTTAGTGTTCCTCATCACCTCATCATTGATAATGGAAAAAAATTCAAAAACAAAACCCTACGAAAACTCTATGATGCATTCGACATTCATCTCATTTTTTCTTCACCTTATTATCCTAAAAAAAATGGACAAGATGAATCAAATAACAAAACCCTAAACAAAATTCTTATGAAAGTGTTTGATGATACTGGTAAGGATTAACACATGTACATTCCTTTTAGTTTATGGGCTTATCGCACTAGTACTCACACCTCCACTTCTACCACACCTTTCTCTTTGGTATGGTACAGAGGTTGTCTTACCTCTCAAAGTCCAAATTCCATCTCTTCATATCTCACTCAAATATATTCTCAACGATGATGATTTTCTCCAAGACCGTTTGGTGCAGCTTAAGCTATTAGAAGAACTCTATCTAAATTCTATTGATCACCTTCAAATATACCAAAAACGTATCAAATATGCATACGATAAACATTCCCAAGAACAAACCTTCAAGTTTAGTGACCTCGTACTGAAGGAAAATCAACATGTAACAAAAGTGGAGAAAAGTAAATGTGGAAAGTTTGCTTCTAATTTTCTTGGACCGTATATCAATACTCATGTCTATGGATCAAGTGCTTATTGTTTATGTTCTCTCAAAGGTAAACATGAAGTTGAGCCCCTATATTTCTTGCATCTTCAACCATTATATTATTGAATCAAGTACTATAACACCTTTTGTCTATTACACACTCGTCCCTTGAGTACCCATTCCTTTCATCTACCTCTTTTAAGGACCAACGACTAAACAAGAATCATGTGATTATCTGTCAACTTTTAGTCTTATCTTAAATATGAGTACCATGAATCTATTCATGGCATGATTCTCATGGATACTTTTCATTCTTTTTCAGGATGGAATCCCATGGTTGTTCATCACTCAAAACTCTTGCATAGTTAACCTTTGCATGCTATGGGTTTTCCTTCATAAAAGATGCCTATACTCCTCTGTATTCTTGTCCTTGACCTAAAAGTCCAATGAAATTAAAAAGTAATATATGGGATATTCAAACTCCACTCCTTGACTCAAACTTGTTATAAATAGATTACTCCCTCAAAAAGGGGATATACCTCTCTTTCTCGGAGCTATAAATAAACTTCTCCCTTGAAGGACAGCTATAAAAGTTATCCCTAAAACATATAGTCTATAATAAAATAAGACTATTTATGTACAAATACAAATAAAACATTATGAATCTTACCACAACGATTAGTCTATCAAACAAAAGAAAAAATAAAATACAAAAAAATCAAGAAAAATACAACTTTTTCATTGTGGACTTTCCTATTTTGGTTTTGGTTATCTTGCAGAAGGGGCATGTTGTCTCACAATAAGGTTAC